>OMPJ01010091.1:0-21746 GCA_900312935.1 Carapus acus
CAGCCCGTCTTGAGGGCCAAACCACTTTCTGCGTTTCATGGCTGGCTTCACCAATGGAAAGTGATATTTCCCCGGGCTCCACGCACAGCGGAAAAGGGCGACGCGCCACTGCGGCAACCTCCCTCATCTCAACACGAGATGTGTAAAATCGCCAAAGGACGCCGTTTAAAGAAACAGAGCTGGAAATCTTTCCGCTACTCAGTCAGTCAGTCAGCCTACTTGTCAGTCAGACACAGTCGGACACACACACTCAAGCGAGCACACAACCAGTAGCACATCAGCAGCATATCATTGTCAATCGTTGACACTTCAGAGGTGCAAAAGAGCGAAATTTGATGTACTTGAGTCAAAAAACTGAAAATCGCTGAAGACATTAAATAAATCTACCACCAAAAAGGAAATCCATCTTTCTCAAGAGGATTTCAACCCTTCAAACTGACTCGCTGACAGCTTGGCATCAAATCTCTCATTGCCGCTACGCTCGTCGTGCTCTCAAATAATTAGATGCAAGATTGAGAATTTCAAGTCTAATCCGTTGCAGCCATTTGTGGCTCCTTTCCAAGCCAATTCTCATGTCGACTCTCCTGCCGTTCTACCTGCTTAATAGGCAAATGCCCTGCTTGGAATTTTGAGCTCCATGATGCAGATATTCTTGCTGGCAAATGGGTTTCACTGAGTGCTTTGGCTGGCAGCTGTAGTGTAGAATGTGACACTTTAGGGCTCTGATATCTGAATCTGTCATTACATCCCCAGTATTCAGGTAAAGCGAGGAAAAATGAGAAAGCAGAGGCTGGTTATATGTGTCTCTTTCCAGCTTTCTGATTGGCCCGGTAGATTTACCAAATATGGACCGGTAGCTCCACACTGAAATGGAGCTTCGCTCCATTAGAGGAAATCTCTTTTGTGATTTCCACCTCCAGACTGCTCACCTTCACATTCCCAAGGCTGCCATGAAACCGATCGTGCACAGGTCCCACCGTACCTGCGCTGTGCTCCCTTAGAGCCTCTTTTTATACACTCTGGTCCACGTGACATTATCATCAGTGCCTGACAGGCCAGCGCTGCATGCTGGGATCAGGAGACACGAGGCTCTATTTTGGCAAGGTGGCCTGACAAAGTGAACATGACCCAGCTTGGCCAAGGGGAGGCAATTCACCACGGACATCGCTGGGGGTCATTGGTGTCCGCTGAAACCCCCAGGATTTCATACAGGCAAGGTCAGTCTGAGGTAAAGCTGGTGGAGATCCTCTGTTACTTTTTGACCGTGATGTCAATGTGCTGAGAAATTGTTGAGACTACGGACAAAGGAATCCTTTTCTAAAATTCCAGCACCTCATTTCTCCATTGACATGTTTTCCTTCCACACTTATCAAAGCATTTCATCACACCATCATAACGCAGCCTTTTGTTGACCAGGGTACACAATGGGTATGTTCACTTCAATCATTTCCCATAGGGGTTGAGCAGTCGCATAGGAAAAAGCAGGTTGATGATTTACTTGCTAAATGGTTTTGTGTGCCCTCAAGCAAAACACAAAATCACCTCAGCGCCTTGATGATTGCCCTGAAATAATGAGGAGCGGTCACATGCAGGAATCAATGTCTCTCAGGATTAGTAAAGCATGTCAAGAAAATAACAAAAAAGAGGCATCAGTAAGGAGAGTTTCTCATGGTAATGGGCGATTGGGGGGTAGATCGAGTTTGACAGATGACACGGCAAGCGCATGATCCGCCAACATCACACCAAACGCAGGGTGCCAGATCGCTGGAATAATCACGGCAGCAGGGCATGAACGCATGCATACATAACACACACAGCAAGACAGGGGGATGCAGAGTGCACCGCACAGACCGGCTCCCTGTCGTGCAGAGTTTAGTCCGGATTGAGAGAATGAAACTGGAACTCAACAAGCTCGCTACCCTGTCAGAAATAAAAACAATCACCACAAAAACAGACTGATGTTGATCCCTGAGCCACATCGCACCGTTTTTAATGGAAACCTCTTAATGATCAACATGTTCAGCAGCGGGCGCCGCACAGGTGCACTTGTGAAGTGTGCCATTTACGAGATGGAGCCTAGTGAAGATTAAAAAAATAACCCCACTGCGCTCAGTGGTACGAATAACAGACGCTGAGGTGATACTGGGCTAATGGCAATAGCTCTTCCACGCGCTTCCACCACGGTATAAATAAAAGAGTAAAAACAGCAGCACTGAACCCCTTTCGATGTACTGTAACTTGAATGGGACAAACGATGAATCTACCATGATCCTTGGGCAAACAAATCCAAGATAGCCTCACAAAGTCAGCTGGTTGGTCTAATGAAGCTTGAAAGGGTACAGTATATGCATGATCGTATTGGTCACACACAGATAGATCATCTGTGGGGAGGAGGAAATAAGCAACCAGTAAACTCAGCTGTCTTTGGAAAGTCAGGACAACGAGAAAGTCTCAGTCGGTCACTCATGCTTGTGCACTTTGAGACCATCTACTCAATAAGAGTGTGGCAGTGGAGCAAGAGTGGAAGAGCCATTGCAATTAGTACAATTTACCTCGTTATTTCTACACAGGAGAAAATTTGGTGGTATTTTTGCTCAGGTACACTTAAACACTGCTCTAGATGGCCTTAGCATCAAACAAGCAACACTCTGGTTTTTCGACCGCTGCTCTGCCCAAAGTTAAATAGTTTTATCACAGTGACGGTTTTTATTCGCGCTTTTATTGCAAAACTGCTCACTGTGGCAAGCACAGTAAGTGACAACACTGTGTGTGTATTCAGGGTGATCCAATGTTTCGCAAACTGCTCTAAAAGTGCCTTCAAAGGGTGTCAGGCCATCAAGACAAAGTACAAAAGCTTATTTGTGCCCCAGTAATAGATAGTAGAAAACTCCTGGAATGAAATCATCCCCTCATTAAGAGAAGGATCACTCTTTATTTGCAGTTTTGACGATAGTGGAGGGCAAATTATTCTAGGAGCCAAGTCCCCTTAGCAAGACCGGAAGTCCTGCGTCACTGTATGTTTTAAGGGTACTTACCAATTTAGTAAATGAGCATGGCTGCTATGAGTCCTCTGCAAGTATTCAAGACACTTCCCGGCATCGTGGTTTGTAAATACGACATAGCTGGAGTGGACAAGAACACGGCTCAACATCTCTTTTATACATTTCATTTGCAAATGTCAGCCATGCTGACTTTCTACTCCCAAGAATAATAACAGCGGCCATGTCTACTATCTAGGACGAGGGAGAAGCCTTTCAAAGATACTAAATCAAACATGACATCACCTTTGCCTCAATGGTGACCAGCCACGATAAATCAGCCTCAGCCAGCTGCACGCTAAGGCTGGGTCGTTGGCATCCTGAGTCCATTCTCTCAACAATTGTTTCATCACTCAACTTAACAACTTTGGACTGAGTTGCAGTAATCCACTCCTCTGTACACAAAAAGCAAAGCCTCTTACTCCCCACAACACCTTGCACGGTGGTTTTTTGAGGGATCTTAGTGGAGTTACACACTCTGGTGGGTTTGATGTCTCATAACAAGGAACAATCTTTGCCTTGGAGCGTGTGCGTTTCACATTTCTGACACTTAACACAGCCTTGAGATAACTGTGGCAGATTATGATTCTGTCCTGTTTCTTTTTTGCAAATCTTAGCACAAACTCAGCAAGGATTTGTGTAACCTTGCTTGAAGTAAAAAATCGCCTGGCACAAGGGGACCTTAATTGGTTCATGAATTTAATTAAAATAAGTTATTTTGGGCAAAATCCAATTGTTAGGCTAACAATAACTAAACCCCTGAGGGATGGAATCCCAGAAGGGCAACAGAAAACGTCGAGGGAAGCTGAGAAGTCAAGTTTCTGCCCTTCATTTTCTTTTTTCCCTTTTTTTTTTTTTTTTAACCAACTCAGCTTGTTCTCCTCAAGGGAGACGCTTTGCTGATGGTATCACGGACCTTAAGGGCATTTAGATGCAAGACGTCCCACATTGTTTGCAACCCGACCATATCATGTGGGAGGACAAAGCAGGACCAGAATCTGTCCTTTGGCAGTCAAGCAATTCTATCGAGGGCTGACAAAGTAACGCAGCTGAGCACGATAAGAAAAGCTTCCCTGGTCAAAGCGACCTTGTCCTGCCATGGCACGTGATAGTCGTGCCCTTCAAAAGGCCGTATGAGACAATATTTCCGCCTTGGTGCAACTAATCAAAACAAACTTAGAAATGCCAACGCAGAATATGAAAGTTGCCTTTCATCTCCCTGTTATTCACGCGTGACAACATTGTTCCTCCACCAACACAAGGAGAAAAGGGAGAGAGCCAGAGAGAAAGAGAGGGTTCTGTCCTCTTCCCACAGCAGAGGACAAATTGCTGCCTGCTCATGGTGGCATTTTATCTATACAGAATTGTAATTGAAACCCAACAGTTTCATGGCAACCGCAACACCTCCGTTCCTCGGCTCCTCATAGACACTCGTGCTCAGGGCCGTACTCTTTAATGCCTGCTCTTTGAAAGAAATCGTAGGCGCCAAGAACACACTCACAATGTAAAGACCGAGCTGGGCCTGAAATAACAGAGGCTCCAATTCACCTTCAGCCGTCTCCCACACAGATTACATAAAGTATTGATGCCAGCACGTTGGCCTTGGAGTGGAAAGACAAAAGCAGGTAAGTAGGCGAGTATGAGGCATTTGGTGTGTTAGTGTTTTACATCGCCATAAACATCTGCCAAAGCGTCCAAAAATGTCCTGGCTTCAAAATTTCACTCCTAATAAGAGAAGTTCACCTAAGGCAGACACACAAAAACACAGGTAAAGGAATGCAGTACTTAAACATTTGAACAAATGAAAGGAGAAAATGCTTTCACACTTTGCAGTGTTGGTGAAATAATTTGTGCTGCTACTGTGGAAAAATACAACATGTCATCCAGAACCTGTGACTTTGTCGTACAGGGCACAGAGGTAAAACACAAACTGTGCAAAACGCTATCTATCAGCAAATTGGTGATGGATCCCCTTTGGGCAAAGCCAGCAGACGAACAGAGAGCGGGAAAAAGAGGGTGCTGAAAAGCACAGCGGTCAATATCCTGACACATGCATCTCGAACACCTGATCAATTGTTTTCCTTGATAGATGAACAGTGAATGATTTCAGTAGCTGTGAGGATTTTCACACCACCCACACCGTCGATGCTGCTGAATTCTCTGGGTGAGTGATGGTTCTAATTTCTGCCCATTGGTTTTCTGTCGTTTTGTTTGTGTAAAAAACTGATCACCATTTCCATCGCTGTTCGCCGACATTGCCCAACTGTGAAAAGTAATGTACCCCATACTTCGCCGCGGGCTGAAATCTGACATTTCCTCAGACGCATGGCTTCCCGATGATCCTCTCCTACCATCACGGAGGCTTTTAGTTCGAGGGTTGAGGCATTTTGACCACCTTGACGGCTTGTGGAGTGACTGAATGAGGTCAGGGGAGTGCCGCTGCAGGTATGAAAAGAGGTTGCACTTGACTGACAGATGTAGATGTGACATCTGAGAGTGCAGGTGCATCATCAGGCAAATACTCGGGCGCAGACAGAAAGCATTCTCGCCCTACAGCAACTGGAGCCATCCAAACAGTGGAAGAAACCACTTACTGCTGGCAAAATAAAAAACCCTCATTGAAAGAGGAAATCATCCTGAGCATCTCACCAGTCACTTGATGAAAGACTTGTTTTATTTTTTAATCTTATCTTCTATGAATCAGTACGAAATAAGATAAGGTGGCTTCACTACAGCTCTGTGACGAATGCAGAAATTATTATGAACTTGTCTCTTATGAACTCTGTCAAGTCAGGTCAAGTCAATTGAATTTGTATAGCACCAAATCATAACAGGAGTTATCTAAAAGTGCTTCACAAAATGAAGCAGGTAGTGCTCCTCGGCATGTAAACAGTGAACCTCCAAGCAGGTTGGGTCAAGGTCCATGGGATGGACACACGGAGACCCAACATGTCATTGGGACAGACCACAGATATTGTCATGCTATGATTTGATGAGTGGGATTGATTCAGATATCTCCCTGGTATTGAAATTAAAACTGACTTTTTTTGTCTCACAAATCACAAACCCTAGACAAGACACAAATGCCATCGAGCAGACAGGTGAGGTGATGCTCCTGTCACTTTAGTCTCCTCCTCACAGGTGACCACAAGACAAACAACGAGAAAAGTAGAGAAAAAAAAGAGCGGACACAACCCGACCCCGTTTGAGAGTCGCAACAAAGCTGTGGCAAGGAAAAGTCTGCAAGTCTGGGTGGCTTCTCAGGGAGCGCTGGCGGGGGTCACTGGGGGGCGATGACAGACTGCTTCTGCTTTGCATGATCACGGTATGAGCCAGTCTGAAAGGGGTCTTTGTTTGCCTGGCGGGGAGCGAGAATGGCATGGCTTGGCTGCACTGGGTGGCATGTGGTCTGCTCAAACTGGGCCTGCGGTGGCGTGGGAGGCTGCAGGCTTCGCTCCAGAACCCTACACCCCCCATTGTAACCCCCTCCCGCCCCTCCAAAATCAGCAGGCCTTTTCCCCTGTTGTTGCAGCTTTGGGAGCAATGACATCACTCTGCCCTGTGAGCCTATGTGCAAATCTGGCATTTCATGGAGTATTTTGGTAATTTCATTGCCTAATTGTGACGTATAAATATTAATACACCGGTAGTCTACATGGTTGAGTCGGTAGAAATTGCTTTGTAACCTGCAGTGTCAAATTTGACGCATTTTGTTTTGCTCTCCCCTGCACGAACCCCTCTACCCCCACTCTGACCATGTCCCAGAGGGAGATGGATGGTCCAGAAACTAATTAGCAGCAGTCACAAACAGAAACGTCAGCGTTGGAAATTAATCAGTTGGTGCGGGCCCTGTAATATTATTCGGGAATCTTGATTACTCAGGGGAACCAGGCAGGAAACACAATTCAACAATCCTCTCTGCAGCTACAACAGGACGGACCGCCTAGCTGAATTTCGTTTACTCTGGCGAGCTGTGGGAACATCCATCACGGCCAGAGCCGACGTCAAGGGCCGTCTCATCAGCATCATCGCCTTCTTTGTCCATCCCGCTGTTTCCGCAGTTTTCATACGGAGGAGCCTTTGTAAAGCGAATCTTAAATCCCGTAAGAAAAACGTCCTAAGTCAGCAAAGGGAAACTGCCACTGCAGAGCACACTGATTGATCTCTCAGCAAAGACTGTTTTGTTGTTCACTTGGAACCCCTTGCATGATCCGAAACCTTTTATTTTGGCTTGAAGGACATGTACATACACACACTTCAGCCATATTTGTCTGTAGCAACCCTGAAAATGCAGCAAAAAAGGTTGAATGTAACGGATACTGCGGCATCCACTTGTGTATTTTTGTATTGGAAATGATTGTTCAGCAGTACCACCTCGCGCTACCAGTGCAGCTTCCAATATGACAAGAGGGAAAAAATCCACAGAGATGTCAAAAATCACTGTTTGGGGACAAAAACAACAAACATGGGTGACGAGCTAGTCCATGCTGCATGGAGCAGCGTAGGTTTCACAACACCACAACCAACGGGAACATTAAATATCACATAAACAGGATCAATTGACATTAAATCATAAAGTAATAAGCGACACTTAGCTGGACAGCCACTATTCATCACTAAAACTGGGAAGGCAATGAATGATGTCTCTGGTACACTACTTAATGGACTATGATGGACAGACACAGTGATTAGTCCATTTATAGAGCACGGGAAAGGAACTGAGCGATTATTATAAGAGTCCAGTAACCAGTTACCAAGGAGAACAGTTTCCATAACATCATGAAAACTAAGGAACAGATTAAAGAGGTCAGAAAATTAAATCCCTCTTTTCTTTTTTTGAGCTTCTTCTTTTCTTCACAGTTATCCTGATTTAGCAGAAAGGGGTTGCGGGTTAATTAAGAGCTATCATCTCCTGTTATTGCAGGGGGTGACCGTCGGCGATTAAACGCAACAATTTCTCAATTCTTAAAATATAAAAAGACCTCTTGCATCCCTGTGCACCGGAAAATCCCTTTTAAGGACGAGAAGTCATCTAAAAGTCCTGAGAGAGCAATGGATCTCCAGCAAACCACAAGCCTTAAGCCCGAAACACTGATTACCACCATGCAATCGACTCCATAATGATCGCCCCACTCGCGTGCACACACACATACACACGCACACTAGACTCTCAAAAGGATGGATCACCTCATACTTCTGCTCCACTGGGATTCAGTCCCACTCCTCTCGCCCTAAGCTCACTGACGCATCAGGGCTGGATTAACGGGAAGCGCTGATGCCCCTCAGCTCGCTTCACTAATTACTGTACCACCACGAGCGGATTTCTCGTCTGCTGGCGGAATTTCCACCAGAATGTGGAGGCTGCAGCTCTGTCTTAACAGCCATCGAACTGTAAACAGACAGTAAGCAGCGTGAGGGCAGCTGGTTAGGCGAGGCCGAAATGAGAGCACCCAGCTCACAGGTTTATAGAGAGCAAATGCTGGCAGACATTGTGTGAAGCTGTGAAATTAGAAACAATATCCATCCTTGGCCCTTTGTTCCGATGGTCCGCTCAGCAAAGTGACACGCATCATCGGAGATACAAAGGTACAAAAGGAGGAGCAACAGGGCGAAACAGCGAATGTTTGAGCACATTTTACACAGCACACCTGGGGAGCAGTGACAAACCAGACAGTTGCTATAGTGACAAGGTGCTACAGCATCCAAGAACTCCAAGAATGTGGTAATGTCATTTTTCCTGCCTTTGACTGCCACTCAGAGAGGGCAGAGACACATGGATGACGGCAAAGTGAGGGAAAGGCCAGTTTGTCCTCTATGCTTGGATTTCCTTTTGATCTTGGCGATCAGCGTTTACACATATTAGTATTCCTGTTTTCACACACGGCGAAAGTCCCGGCGATGGAGCCGCGGAGGGATTTGTATTTAAAGCCTGTGACAGGAAGTTGCGCTGTGTCTTCATGGCTTATGCCCCCATTTCTCTTTCAACTGAAATCCTCTCCAGTCCAAACCAGTTACATAAAACGTCTTGATTGAGCGAAATAATCCACTACCGGATCCCAGAGGGGGGTGAGTGTGAAATACACATGCAGAGTGGTTTAACAGCACAGACTGAGGACAGAGGGAAGCAGGAATGGAGATGACTGTTTCGCAGCGAACGCGGATTAGACCTACAAATGACCTCAATCTCCTTGGCCATTGGCTTGCAACTCGTTTCACTGCAATCCCGAATGGGTTTGAGCGGAGGAACTCTTGTCCATCTTCAAAGACAACACTTGATACCAACAGTAACTTACACCTGTCTTTCATTAGCTGTTTGCTTTATTTCCGCTAACCCCCTGCCCCTGCGGCGACCTTATTTCTTTAAAACAGGAAGGCTGGCATCTGTCTTCTCATAAAGCTGGCGTGCTGACAGGTTTATGACAGTTTACGTCGACGCTTCCTTTTCTCCTCCCAGTTCAGCCGTTAACCTTGATAAATGACCTTGATATCGCACCACTCAGCACAGTAGTACAGGACAACCTCGAAAAATCTGTTTAAGGTGACCGTAATTTCCCCTGGCTCAAGGTCACACACATACACACACACACTCACACGGCTGCAGACGCACGCACGCACACACATAGACTCACCTCGCGTAGCAATTTGATCTGAGTCTTGCATTTTTCAGGATTTGACTGTAACGGAAAAAAATCCCTATGATGCCAACTTCAACATCCTGCAGACAAATCAGCTTCCACATGCTCCAAAGAGTAAAAGCTGAACGGCAGAATCTAGCATGCACCTGTCCTCAGAGACAAAACGAACGCTCAGTGTGGATGGACCTGTCTCATCCTTTAACTTCCCAAGACAAAAATGCATAGGTTAACAGCTTTTGCAAATAACAAGCAGAAATATGCAGAAAAACAACTGATGCTGACCTTCAGAGGTAGCTGATCACACAACACTGATCCCTGCAACAGTGGCGACCTCAAACACATCTGCTGGTTTGCGTGCTGCTCAGCATGAGCTCAGGACTGGCCTGAGAAAGTGTCCTCTAGACCGTGGAATGAGACCAATTCCTACCTGAATCTCTGTGATATCAAAGTCAAATGGAGCAATCTGCAGCTAATGAAGTGGTGAGCTGAAAAGATTGACTGCTACGTGGGGCAAGCTGTCATGGCCCAAAGGCTCCTGTCAGCTGGCTGGCAATCACTAACACTGCTGGGTCAAGGGCATAGCCGTGGCAAACGCTCAAATGCTGCGCTGTGAGCTGCAAGTTCCAAGAACATTCCGGAGACATTTCTGCCAATTTCGTTTTCACACATGCAGCGCAAGGCGCTGCATTATATCCTCTATATATTATGCCATTATATGATCATCACACATCTCACACATACCACACATTTCCCCATATACAGAACTGTGTGCATTATTCATGCGTTCACTCTTCTATTATTCAGCCCTTGCACACTTAAACAAACAGCCCGGCAGAAGAATTGATAATGAAAAAGAACAGAAGAAGCACCACATTATCTTACACCTTCGCCACCTCCCGTGGAGCAGAGGTGTGTGCTTGTGTGTTTGTGTGTGTGAATGTGGTACCAGCTTCACTCCTGTGTCCTTATTATGACTGCTTCAGCCAAGTAACAGTGGCCCCGCAGAAACCTGTTTGTGCAGTAAATGCTGGTAAACAGCTTGGCGAGGTCATTACATTTAGCGCCAGTCTGACAGGCCGCAAGTGCTGATCAGACTTGACGGGCATCACACCCACTCCTGCAAACGCTAACAAGGCAGCAGCAACACTCGGCCGCTCCCACGCGACGAGAAGGCTAATGGGATGTTCTGAAGGACACTCTTGGGGGCTTTCCATAAAGCTCTGCTTTCCACTCCTATGTTTGCTGGCCTCATTCATTATAGAGGCCATTTAATGTCTGCATTTGCTGGAAGAAGTTCTGCAGCGCCCAAGGGGCGCGAAGAGAAATGACAGGGATGAGGAAGACTTTGCAACAGTTATCTTTCAGAAGGGAGATGTGATTTTTTTTCTCCACTTTGGGAGGGATTACACAAAATAACCAGTGTTGAGTGGACTAGCAAATCGTTTTCTTTTCGTCATCTAGCAAATCGTTTTCTTTTAGTCATCTAAGCCCCTTTCCTCTGCTGCGATTACTGGATCAGTGATTCTGATACCAGGTTTGAAATTGCTTGGTATATTTTGGACAGAGGCCGAATAAAAGCAAAATGCAATATGTTTGAAGTAACGGGCCAGGGCAATTTCATCAGATTTCACAAGAAGAAGCTCAATGAACTTGTTTGTTTGGTATGAGATGAGAAACACTAACAAAAAATATCCCTGACCACAATAAAATACAGACGCTTCACAGCAAGACAAACTTCATTCAGCGTATCAAATACAAACAGTACAAAGGGAGGCAGAGAGGAAGAATGGTCATGCGTATCAACTTTTCACGATGCCAGCTTCATGGGCCGTCACACTATAGGATATATTGGCGGCACTGTTACACGCCGATATCCCGTACAAAAACCTTCCCGGAGGAAAACATTTGCAGATCAGATAACGGTGGCAAGGATGCATTCACCAGTTTCCCAGCTTTGCATTTTACTGGAGGCATCATGTGGGTGGAGGAGCCAAGGCCAACTCGGCTGTAGAGTTTCTCCTCTATACCTCCGCTCTGAGGAAGGACTGATGCTAAACATAGCTACACTCAACCACGCAGGACGGACGCAGTATCACCCGCATCATCATCACTCAGCGGGCACGCGGGATGCCTGCTGATCTCCGCATCGATTGAATCTAATCCACGCCAGCAGCGTTTTGGATCCGGACAGCTCGTATGACTCTCTGCGCGGTAATAGCCGAAGAAACCAGGCCCCGTTTTTTTTTTAATGCAAATTCACAACTTTTGCATCTTTAAGATTTCACCGCATTTCCTAAATCGGGAGATTTATCAGTAACCAATGTGATAAAAAAGTGGAGATTGTGTGCAGGTGTTGGTTTCAACTCTCCTGTTGTATCATACAATTTCGATTACCTGTGCCTGCTTTCCAATATGCACACACACAAAGAGGCCTGGGGCCAGAGAGAGGCGGGGGGATGCAAATAATCACTCTCGCCTTCCAAATGAGTTAGGTGACTGACTCGGCAGCTAGCTGTGCAAACAGTCTTTTATTCCCCTCGGCGGCACCTGTCTCCCACACTGGGGATAGCAGAGGGCTCAGCGAACACCATTTATTGAGACTGAGGCAGTAGTGTTGTTACAATCCCCCTCAGACCGCTATTCTGCTGCCATATGGTGCACCTCTGTCTGTGTGCTCCGCCAAAACAAAGGCACACAGACCAACAGGAGCTGCAGCTCATTTCCTATCACCCCACACCACAAACAAGGAATCTTTCCTGCTGCTTTCCTTCAAAATAGAAATTGCTTATCATCAGGTCATTTTTCACATAGATGTTCACATTGAGTGTTGCATATTCCGTTGTGGAAACATTCAGACGAGTCAGACTTAAGCTTTTACATCCCCAGTAGAAGCCGGTGAGGACAAAAGCTGAGGCGCAAGATGCAGCTGCTCAGTCACTCGCTGTGTTTAATGTGACTTTCATGAGCAAGTGTCGTATTACAATTGCAAAAATTACACCTTGCAGAGGCTTATTATTGGATGCTAGTGTAGTGACACACACAGCCAGTGAGAGAAGGGGTGGGTGAGAGAAGAGGTGGAGGAGGAGAGGCGGAGGAGAGGAGCAGCAGAGGAGAGGAGAGGACCGGGTCATGGCTTGCTGTCTCACGTTGTCAGACATACACAGCCTGATGAACCGGAGATAATGGGAATCCATTTTCAACACATAAGTGTTGAGGCAGGAGGGAACACAGGAAAACATGGGGCAGTGAAATCCACATTCTGCAAGGCCTCCAGCACTTCAGCAGAATATTATGAACTGTAGGAAATTTATTCACTTTGGTGGCACTTTCTCCAAACAGGTAAGGCAAATCAATGGAGGGTAACTGGTGTGGTGCAATGAACCAAGAACAGATCTGCTGATGTTGTAAGTCACAGATGAATCACTACTCACTGCATAAACACATACTGTATGTGCTAGTTGTGCTCTGACACGCACACACACATACACACACACGCACACACACTCACAGGTAATCAGCTGGTTTTGAAGCTATGGCTTGTCTATTTCCACTCGCCATCCCCTTTGTCTCTTGCATGTGTTCATCTGTCTCTTCTTAAGAGACCCTCATCCCCACTGACTGCTGCGCCGACACACACACAAAGGGGAAGGAGACTGATTACGTTCATGAATAGCTGTTAAGTGTAATCTTCTAGCCACACATGTGACAACTCGGGAGCGGAGGATAGTGATTGATGGCTGATGGCTATGCAAATTTGCCTACACCGAGTCCAACGGCAGATATGCCAGCACGCAGGAAAATGATTTCTGAATCTGTCTTCTCAGCTACCCTGTGAGAAACACAGCTCTGTCTCTGGATGAAAATTATCAGTTGTGGGTGGCAAATTAGACTTGATGAATTAAACATTCTTTGTGACATGTTTCAGAGTCTAAACACTCAAACAAGCAGACCGCCTCCGTTTTGACTCCTTACTGCTGCATTCTGTATGCAGGGTTTTTTCAACCACGCGTCCCACGCCACACCAGAGGAAACAACCGCTTTTAAACACAGAAATAAAAGGATGGCCAGGGGGAAAAAAGGAGCGACTGGTCAACTGTACCATGATGAGAACATCGCGGATTTCTCTGGTGACAGGACCCCCCGTTCGTGTGGTTACAAATGCTGCAGCTGTTTTTAGTGACTTAGTCACTTTGCTTAGAATCACCCACTTCCCTCTGGTAAAAGATTCTGCCCTGCTCCCTTTATATTTGAGAAGGTAAGGTTTCATTTGACGCTGAAATGCATTTCAAAGTGCTGTCATTTGTCTCCACGTCATCTCATTACCGGCGACTATCGTTGTGGCAGCGACGATGCCTTTGCAGGTACGCCTGGAAAATACAAGAATCTGGCTCAACATGTGGTGTAATGTGGTCACGGTTCACATCAGCGAGGTAAGCAGATTTCACGGCACCATAAATTTGTCATGGTGGGCAACACATTTTCACGACGCTTTAAGTGTTATTCATTCTCAAATGCTTCATCTTATAATTCCCTAAGGAGAACGGTCGATCATTTTCTTGAATGATGGTGGAATGGTTAGGCTCTATCCTTCTCTTTTTACCCTGCTTCTGTCTAACATCAGGATGAAATAAATCAGGAATCGGGAATCTTCATTGTCATTACAACACTTAACGTTGTGTAATGAAATCAAGGTGCTGAGTTCCGGCGCAAGTTAAAGGGATAAAAATGGGAAAGCAGCAGAATGCAGTTGTAGCCTCAGTTCATCGACCAGAGATCTGGCATTGGTGAGGAGGATGTTGGGGAGCGGTGGTTTAGAAGGCCGCCTCAGAACTGCACAACTGCCTTGTGCTGGAATAGCCTCAGGCGCAGGATGAAGAATGACCTGTGATTCCAATTTCTTTTTGTTCTTTTTGATCAGAACTAATAATAGCAGGGAAGCAAAATGGAGAGAAAGCAGGACAACAGTGTATATCACTGAGACTCTTCCAACTTGTGGATCCCCTGCTACTATCTACACTGATGTCCAGCAGTATGAAGACAGTGAAACTCCCCTGTGAAGTCAGTCAAACTCCACAGGGGAAATAAATAAACAGGGTGAATACTAGAGAGACAGGCAGGAATGAAGCCACCTGCAGTGAAGTAGAGATATGAGCCTGGTGATACCTGCAGAGCTGAGAAGGACTGAGGCAAGTGGAGAGCAGAGAGGAGGTGAGCAGGGAGGTTGGAGGGGAGGAGGGGCGATGGCAGCGTGATCCAAAAAGCCGTCATGGGAACATGTTCCCGCAATTCACACCAACCTTTCGCAAGATGGCACTTAAGATGTCGTTAGTCTCTCCGTCTCGCTGTCTGGCATTTGTCATGGCTGTCAAATCATATCTGAGTTCAGCGCGGCACCTGTCCCTTGTGCCAGTCACACACGCCATATTAGCACTAATCCCATTCACAAAGCCTTATTTGTTTTGGAGAGCAACACCAAAGATTATTCCCCCACACGCACAGATATGCATATGAGAAGATATCTCAGGCTCAAAGCTGAAGAATATCAAATTTGCATATACCTAAACATTTCAACCAAGACCAACTAGTCAGAGCTAATGCGACGCTGGGCTCACAAATGGCCCATTATGCATGCAGGCTTAGGGGCAAAGAGGGAAACAAAGACCAAAGAGCACCAAAACCAAAAGACAAACACAATGAGGAGCGACAATTTTTGTGACATTTGCCGATATTGACGGAGAGACATCTGTTGAGATTTGTGCTGTCATGTGCAGAAAGACAAGGATGACTTTATGTTTATCTTGCTGTTTTCTTCATTTCATCTATCCCCAAAAAATAGTCCTTCATTTCCATCAGATTTCACAAGACCAGACTCCCATTTCTTACAAAAAAAGAAAAAGGACATTTATTTAACTAATATGCTACTTGTGTGCTTATTACTGATGTGTTTAAGTGTATTCATTGTACAAATGATTGTTTCTGCATCCTCCATTACCTCTAATTTAGTAAGCTAGTTTTTTCTTTGTTTAGCGCTTGATTGGTGATCCAAAGCTCCCTCCTTCCACCGCTCCATGCTAATTCATTTATGAGGCCATCTAAGTATATAAATACCCCCAACAAGCTGCGCAATCTGTCTAAACTGGTGAGGCCTCGGGCCATGTTTCATGTTAGACGGCAGCCTGTGCAATGGAGAACGGGATGATCAGCAAAGCTCATGTCCTCTTCACTCATCTGACCAATCATAGTACGGTGATGCTGCTCTCCTCAGGGGGGCTTAATATTCATGCCTCCATGCAGAGAATAACCTCAGGCCTCTCTGTTTGCCTTTGTCCCACAACACAGCCTGGCAGCACAATGGACGGCACAGCAGACAGATTGCCAGCCTGGTCTATACACTCACTGACGCATGCAAACACACACACGCGCACGCACGCACACACACACACACACAGATCAACTAGGTTTCTCCTATGGATCAAGCCAAACAATGCAAGCATTGCAGCTATATTCACTGCTCAGGCTCACAAGGAAAAGGCAAAAAAATGTGTGTTTTTCACAAATCCCCATAAGTAAATGCAGGTCAGGCAGAGGTTAGTTCACCAATTATTCCAAAATGGAATGCCACAGCTGAGCTAGGGGAGTTGTGGGTGATCCAAACTCAGCAGCCTTGAGCCGCCACATCATCTTAGAGAGGAATGCAAAGGAGGTAAAAGTGTTAATAGGCTGCTGCTGCGCAGCCAGTCTGCCATGAAGGGCCTGTCCAGGCATTACTCTGCCACAGAAACACAAGAGCGATCTAATCCTTTCTCGTAACCAGCCACACACTCACTCTCTCACCCACACACACACACACAGAGTTGTGACTCCATCCAATCTGGGTGACGCCAGGGAACACGAGATACAACCTGAAATCTTGTGAACAAAGCACACCTTGCATACATTTTAAGCATTAATATGAATCAGGGTCACAGCCCACATGAGTGTGAAACACACATACACACACACATGCTTTTAATGTACCTATCACGTTGTGCAATGCACTGGTAACTCTCACATAGCAAAATCTATGTACGTCACCGGAAAACAGAATGTTGACAAAAAAAGGGAGTGATGATGGATACGTCACTGTGGATCTAATTGTGTCTGTGAGGAACAGATGGACATTTTGAGGCTCTCCTGGAGTGGGTGTGGCATTGGTCACTTCCTCACCAATAGCAGCCTGGGAGTAAATGCTCTTCTTCTGTGTGCTAATGTCCACCTCTTTGTCTGGACTTTGGGAAAGGGAAATCCTCAACAGGACCATCACACATTTTGTTGGAGTAACTGTGGAGTCGCCGTAGCAACAGTAACAGTCCTTCGAAGTAAGCCGCTCTGACGACACACACACCCACACACACTGGGCGCCTTTTCATTAAGAGGTCAGAAGACTTCAACAGCAGCTAAGGGTTCTACACTAACTCAACTCTCTGACTTCATGCAGAAGCCGCTGCCTCTGCAGTTTTGTCTCTCTGACTATTGCAGGACGGTGGAGTGCTGTGTGTGTCGGTCACATCTGTGCTGACAGACAGATACATTTCAGTAAATTGAAAGGCGGAGCGAACAAGTCTTTGGTTAACATGGTGCGAGAGAGCGTTGCTGGTGTGGAAACAAAACAAAGTGCTATTCTGCTCTTGATCCAGCATTGACAGATATGTTGGTAAATGAGGAAAAAAATAAAATAAATTCATGTCCAACATTGAGTTACAATGGGACTGCTCGGTGTGAAGACATTAATTCTTCAACAAGTCCATTCAAAGAATTAAGAAATGCAAAAAATTCAAAACATTGTAACTTTTCTCGGCAAGTAGAGACAGCTGGGTCTGGACATCTGTCATCAGTAATGCATGAGACAGAATCACAATACACGACGGGTCTCGAGTATAGCTTTGCCAATTTTGTGAAGTTACACAAAGGAATTCAGTCCATTGTGAAAGAAATATAATTCATCTGAAAGTCTAACTGTCATTAGTGGCCCTGCAGACAAAATTGTGAACACTTGAGTTCGGGATTTAACCCAGAAAATGACCAACATTTCATATTTACTCCCACAAGCATTGTTGAAAGAGGCACACTTTGCTTAAACCAGGGCTTTTGGTCATGCATTGCCATTGCTGCAATTTTTAAAAAGCAAAGAGTAGTTTCTGCCGCTTCTGCTCTTCCTGCATCGCCTATGCTGTCGTTTCACCGTTTGTGCTGATAGGGGACGGGGGAGGGTGACTGTGGACGTCATTGAGAAGGTCCTGTCAGTGGGAGGGGAGTCTACCCAGTGTTGAGGGCAGAGCCGAAGCAGGAGAGGAACTAAATACGGGAGACGAGCCTGACGACAACAGGCCACGAGTGAATTTTGACACAATGAAAACCGGATGAGAGGGTGAGTGGATGAGGGAGAACAGAAAGGAACAGAACCGAGAAAAGACAGAGAGAGAAAGAGAAAGAGAGCGATATCTGACCTAGTTGTGCCTCCCTTGTCTTATTCTCTACTCTGGAATGTCCCTGAATGAGACTGTGGGTGCTAAGCAGGGTGGAGGCCTGGAGGGAGGGACAAAAGTGGAAATGAGTGAAGGACACGCTCGGGCGGTGCGAGCCTGTCAGGTGAACGGCTCTGTCCCGTTTCAAAGCCTAGACAGGCAGAGGCATTCTTCTCTTTCACTCCTCTCCCCTCCTTTCAGCATGCTGACGTCAGCCAACCAGACCACAAGACTCTGCTGCAAACGGCACACCTGCTGGCTTCACAGTCCACCTGGACCAGCTCCAGCTTTGGCTCCGTCCTCCGAGTAGAAATGCAGGTCTGTTTACAACCTGGGCACATAGTCACGATCTGACAATAATTGTAGTATCTATTTCAAGCTGCGCTGTGGGAATTAAGTGGTGCCATGGCAATGCGGCTCACCGAGAACTACAGATATCAAAGTGACAACAAGCATGTATCATCAATGTTTGATGATTTGTTCCACGCGGCAGCCTGGAGTGGCTCTAAACGTGCGTGAATGTCGCTAACTCTTCGGGGGGTTCCTCCAAGGATTGTTTCACTGAAGCTTACTTCAAACTGTCAACATCAACAACCCAGAGAGCAGAAAAGAACCTGTGATTTGACAAGGCCGAGCACCTGCTTTTGAGCGAAGAAAGGGATTACAAAATCATCAGAGCGAGATGAGTAACAGAAGATAAGGATACAAAGCTTTATATCGGGGCCTGTGTAAGTTTTTACACTCCTAGACAAGAGCACAACTGACAATACAACCCAGAGACAGATGAGCATTTCAGGTTTGGGTTTTCCCTCTAAACTTCTACACTTAATTGGCATCTTCTGTTCATTTCCTCCTCTTGGCCATCAGATATCATTTGTGCATTATTGATGTCACGGCTCAGGGCTACAGTGGACGAGAGGGCACTCTGAATGGTGTAGGGCACAAGTCGGTAACAACACACAAAAACAAATACCCAGGTAACATCTCCTCCTTTGTCCCCGAAATGTGTTTTGATTGGACCCCAACAACCCGATCTTCGGGGCACAGCCATCACTGCTGGGGAGGCTCACGGGGTCTGAATTCACTTAATTCGGTGATCTGACTTGTAAACAAAGGCAAAAATAACTCAAGACATCCGTATTCAGAGGGAGCTTTACAAAAGCTGCTGGCAGCCACCAGCAGCAGGACGTGCGGCCACTTGCTGTCCCGCGGCTTTTTCTGTGTAGACACGCACACACAGACACACAGACACACACACACAGGTGACCAACCTGAATGGTGCACGTATATTCCGTATCGTCCAGCAGTCTCACGGTACAGCTGTATTCCCTCTCAAGATTCCTGATGCTGCCACTCATGAATCGACTCAACATCTTCTCACAAAAAAGGAGATCGCTGCTGCCGCTGCGCGCCTACGACCAGAACAATAAACTCAACGCCAGCATGCAGCCGAACGTCACACTGACCGCATTCCGCGGTCCCCTAGACGAGCAGCAGCCCCGTATGGAGACCACGACGTGGGCAGCATTGTTGTCCCTTTAAGTTTCCGAGCTGCGGGCCCATGCCAAAGAGCTGAATCCAGGGATGCCCGCATCCAGATCCCAAGGCAGGTCAGGTTTGTGGGGAGAGACGCGCTGAGTTTCCCACCAATGCCAGTGGGCGGAGTGGGCGGGGCCTGGTGCAGACTGACGTGAGAGTTGACCACTCGGAGGACTCCATGTTTTCCACGCTTAACCCTACCGACAACATGCTTTTTTTTAAAAAGCGAGCCTCACTTTTTTACTCGTCTCCTGTTCAATCGGATCCAAGCTTACAGATATTTAATTAATAATATGGTTCGATTTGGTTTCTACGTAATCTGTGAGACAAAGGCAGATGTGCAATGTGTCCTAAGATTGGACAGGTGGAGAGATGAACCCCACCTTTTGTGCGTGCATGTACCTGTAACTGTCCCTGTAATCGAGACATGCCCATTTCATTGCGACACAAAGGGACGCAAGCGTCTCTAATTTTTTAAAATACGACTCAGGTGTAATTTCATGGTCTGTGGGAGGTTTCTTGCTTGAAAAGTGAGAAATAAAGGGTCTTTCATTCATGGTGTGCTGATCACAGTTTCTGGTTTGTGATCAGGATTCGATGTTCCATTCTATGACTGGACTGACGTTTCCGCCGACCATGGATACGTGGTATGGGGACGAAAAGTATTCGGCTGCCACCTGCAGGCCAATGTCCGTAAACGTGCTCCGACGCTGACGAGGCTACCCTTAATGCTGATGATTCGGGAAAAAAATATTTGAAATGAGCGAAATACAACACATAACAGTGGAATTCAGGCGTATCTTTGAAGTGTTAAAATCCATTTGAGCATAATGATACATACGGTAATACATTGATGTGGGTCTTGCCTCCAACCAAGATGAAAACGCAGCAAGGTTAGGAGGGGAAATGTATGTCAGTATTCGTAAGTAACGTTAAGATGGTGCGGTTGAGCTGAATTAGTGCGTGAAACCAAAAGTAACCAAAAACCCTCGCAATCGGCCGTGCCGTGACCCGGATTCGAACCGGGGTTGCTGCGGCCACAACGCAGAGTACTAACCACTATACGATCACGGCGAGCTAAGCCGAAGCTGGCGTCGTACGAACCGCTCCAATGTACAGCAAAATGCTATTTCTGTTTATTAACTCCATACGATACAACAATACGCTGCAAGATGGTAAAATTTGGCATTAATACCGTATGTACGTAACTATTCGGACACTTCCGGGTTTAATCACATTGACACACGGGTGTGATTTTTCACTTACGAAACACTACTGAAGCGCACGAAACTTTGTTGGTCGTTTGTGAAAGAGCAATAGTCCATATCCCGAATTTAACTAACGAATTACAATTTATTAAAAAGTATCATATACAACGTATGAAGTGTGTATACATCAATCTGCCAGTTTCAACCGATATACACATTAATCTCAATATGCAATCTATTTCCCCAGATGAAAAATGACGAAATAAACTAATCATCTAAATTTATCAAAATTGAACAAATCCCCCTATTTTTGGAGATATTAAATGCTACTATTATTGTTATTCTGGTCAACATCAGTACCATAGAAAAGTGTTAATGTCTCCTGAGTGTTGTGGAAAGTTTTTAAAAAGAAAAGTACATTCACGCACAACAATAAAACATCTTGGCCATCATTTCTGCAATAAACTGGATCACAGTGACACAACCAATTAACCAAATAAATTTGTATTTACACAGACTTAATCAGAACGACCTAATGTAGGTGGAGGAATTCTTGAAGATCATTTTCATCATTCTCTTCAGGTTCATTGCTCTTCGTTGCTGCGATCGCACTTGCACATTCTGCTTTTCTGGTGAAAGGACGACCAGAACCAGCCTGAGTTGCACGCAGTCTCCCACATGATACATTACTTTTAGCTGAAGCACCTTCTTGCATCTTGTTTGTTCTTGCATGATGTTTATCGCTGAAATTACACGATGCCACCAACGGCTTTCCAATGTTCACCTGTTGGCTTTCTGTTAGGCGCTTTTTACTGTCCGTAT
>OMPJ01010091.1:21827-33660 GCA_900312935.1 Carapus acus
TTTTTTTATGCCATCTGACAAATACATGCTTAGTGTTCATGAAACCATTGAGCCCACCAGGACCACTATAAACTGCCAAATTCTCGCTGGAACTACTATTGCATAAATCCCGATCACAATCCTTGTTATTCCAGACAGCAAAATTTTTCTGTCTTGGTTTGCTGGACATATTGATATCATACCTTCAGTTTTTGAAGAGCACAGATTCGCAATGTTCCACCAGAGCAATCAACTCTCTGAGGCAGCAGCGAATCCATCTCTTCACTGCCTCCTGCCCCAAAGAACACGTCTTCCACCGCCTAGATTAAGATGAAAAAATTGTCAATGAACAGTGAGAAGACAAACCACTAGATGTCAGAGTAGTCTGAGAGTTGGTGGTTTGAGCTTGTGGTTGCTTTGTCACAGGCTGTTTCCTTCCTTGACAAGTGAGATCAACGTAAATAGGCTGGAGGCCCATATTTGGGCCAAACTTCCCAAGTCATAAATGTTGCGGGGGTGATTGGAGAGCATTTAGGTTTCTGATTATCATCATGAAGTTTGTTATCTATATCAAAACTACATATGAGGGCTTCAGACGAGTTACTTCACTCACAATGAAAATTTGTATTTAGTGTCTTCTGACAAATGTGATGTTTCTGCTAAGAGATTTAATTCTATTCTACCATGAATTTTGTCAAAAACAACACATATAGGAAATAATTACAGGTAAGCTGCTGAGCGTTATGGCGCAGTCCTGGGTTCGAGGCCCGGTGGTCTTCACGGTTGCAAAAACGACCATGACATTAGAGAAAAGAGCTGAGAAGCTGATTTGCACCTCAGCTCCACAAAGAAACATTAGTTGCCTCTTCCTTGGTATATCTGTGGGGGAAATGAAACACCAGTTACAGTATCTTATAAAAGACCATGGCAGCAACACTCAATTTTAAAAACATAAAATTAAAAAGATATATTTTTGATAATCAACCATTTCCTCTGTGTCATGAGGTAAAATAGTCCATGACCTGCGACTCCATGACACACTTTGAATTGTGAAACCACAGCCTGTGCTGTTGACCTATCACATGTTGCAGTGTAGGTGTGAGAAATAATCTGTAAAGCATTTCCATGAATTGTATACCGGTACATGATAATGACAACGTTAAACCTACAGACTGACCATAAAAGGTATAGCAGCCATATTAGAGTCCATAACTCAAATTTTTTTCCGTATGTTATCCTCCATGCAGGTTTAACCTGTGTGATATATTTCTTGGTAAACAAAGATGCAAGAGAGATTTTTCTGAAATCACCATTTGCCTGTCTCCAGCAGGCATCTCGCACATGTAGTTCCATAGTGTGACCAGCTGTCCGAACTGGATCTGCCAAGGAACGAGGTTCCCTCAGAGTGTGCTTGATCTCGACAGCTTGTTTATTTGAAACAAGAGGGTCTCTACCAAGATCTGGTGAAGAGATGAGGAAAAAGGAAGTTAATGTGGACAAAATCTACTCTCAAGGTGATTTTCTAGCTCTACTACACCTCCACAAATCACAAGCAAGTGTTTTACGCTGTTAGTCATGGGACTGCTTGTGTTTTGCAATATCAGGGAATGCGGAACAGCCTCACATGGGCGCTGATGAGGAACTGACTCGAACATGGAATGTCTTTAAAGGTTCATATCACTCCCCCAAAGGGCAAGGTGTAAAATGCATTGTGGATACCTTTCACTGCAATAAGTTCACTGTTGCAAAGTTGACAAGGAGAGAAGCGATTGGAAACATGTCAGCAAAGAACAGTTAAACTATCATACATTAAATGATTTAGACATGGACTTATGCTGCGCTCTGAGAAGGATTTAGCACAGGTTCACCATTTTAGATAAGCACCACTAAATCAATACAGTAGGCTTGGGAAATCTCTCGCCCCTATGAGCCCCTATTGTGGTATCAATGGTAAATTGTCAAGACTTTTGTCATCATAAGACAAACATCGAGGCAGTCCTTAAAACACTGATGGGTGAGGGAGGCGACCGGAGCTGCAGGGCTGGGCATGAGGAAGACGGTCCACAAATGGCGGACCAGCTGTCTGGCTCTCAGGTTTCCAGCCGTTCTCTCTTGCCAATAGTGTTAATTTCTAAAGAATGAGGTCACGCACTTATGCTACCTTGAGAAATTATGCTGCCAGAGATATCATCCGGCCAACATACTCTTGCAAGAAAGCAGCATGAAAACTTTCTACCATCGCTAAATTGCAGCCACTTAAAAGTCCATCGAATGTAATACTAAAATGAGATACCGATGATTGAAGAAGAGCTTAATCAGTATGTCAGCAGGTCATCCAGTACAACATGAACATGAGCAACATGTACCCATCAGATCTATCCACCTTGGAAATTTTGCTTTCCAAAGTAATTATATTACCACATGATTTCAGAGGTAAAAACATAAAGTATTTGTTGTTGTTGTTGCTCATAGTAAAAAAAATTGCATGCATTACTTTCCCACAGCTGATATAGAAGTCACAGTTTTCTCTTGTTGCAACAATGAGGTTCACAAAGAGGTCACTTGTGGCACGGCGTTGTGAAACAACACTAAAAAAAAAAAATGAGTTGTAATGATAAACGTACCCTCTGACACACGCTCTAAGACGTGTGTGACTTTATCAGGCTGCAGAATGTGTTTATTCAAGTACTTGGTAAAGATTCCTGTACTTTTGCCCCCATCCTGGACCTCGAAAGCCTCAGCATCCTCACAACTGTATTGGTAGAAGGAGGGACAGACACATACGTAATGTGTTTTTTTTGTCACTATGTCTACAGTTTGACCTACACATAGAAATAGCAAATATTCCAGAGGTACATACGTGGCATAACCATACACTGTATTTCCCTTGGGTTCTAGTGGCTTGATTTCTGATGGTATGCAATCCTGGTTGTACCTTGATAAAGCAAAAGACATTCGGTAATTTCAGCTGAGGAATGTTGTGAAAATCTACAAAACATTTCTACATTATTAGTTATTTTCAAAATGGAATTAATTCATTCCTGAGGACTGAACAGCGAGAGCAACTATTATCGATTCAACTACCATTTTCTGCAGGTATCCAGCAGGACCACATTTAGGGCAGTCTGTCTTTGCTGCATGCGGTGCATAGTCCTCTGCACACATACACAGTTCTCAGGTCGGTATGGCTGAGGAGCATCGATAGCCACCAGGTAATTCCTTCCAGCACGTTCGTACCCATGGCCAGCATAGTAGAAAAGGCCTATCGAGAGTAAGATAAATAGTAGTTTGAGCTCCAACACTGTTGGGATGTCATCACCAAATTTTGTTGAGTGAATCAACATTGAAATCAAAATAAACTGACAGGTCATGCAGGACTGCCATGGTCAATCTTTTATTGTTTTAACACAAAACGGTGAAATGTTGGATTTGTTCATGGTAAAAAAAAATAATATAAAATAAAAAAATAGAACTACTTAAGTTGTAATTGGACATGAATTTGTTATAATTGATATTTACACAAATTAATAACTTACTTTCATGTGCGGGGGGTGTGTGAATCAATGTCTGAGGTAAAAAATGTCCCATTGTTGATACAGCTTTACAATCTGAGATGTATAATTAAAACTGCCACAATATCTGCAGCAAAGGCAAACTTGCAGCATAAAAGCAGCCAACACTTTGTGATAGACCATGAAAACCAATATTCTCCATGCGTTGAGCTCAAGAGCAAGGAAGTACTTGGCCCAGATATATCCAAGAGAAACTCAAACAATACTTGAAATCATGATCTAATGTCAATGTCATATGTGCTGCACAAACATTAAAGCTGAATGCATCAGCATAAAGAGTCGAATATATGACTCTTTTAAAGAGTCACATTTTCAACTGATCTACAAATTGACAAAAACATGGTTGGTACATCTTGCGCTCACCGTATACTCCTTTGTCAAGGAGCTGAATGAATTGGTCTATGGCGGCCTGCATCTCCTCCCTGGTGAGATCAAGGAGGGAAACCACTCGAAAGTCGAGCTGCTGTAGGAGGTTGGCCAGCTCACGTACATCCACAAAGGGAGCCATCAGGTCCGGGTAATGCATGTAGTTGAGGTTGCCAATGAGTAGCGCAACCTTGTCGGTAGCTAATCGAAAAATCATCTTGTAAATGTAGTTACACCACGACAATTTCCCCAATTCCACAGGCAAAAATGTTGCACATTGTGTTACTGAAAATCCATACCTGTCAGTATTGAAGGCAGACATTGTTCAGTTTGCACTGGAGGATATGAAAAAGAGAAATACAAGTGAGTTATTACTAAGATTGATGAGATGGATTCCCATTGATTTGTCCTAAGTTGTTATATCCTGTCAGGTGCTTATCAAGTTAAGCAATGTGCACCCCACAACATACAAAAGATTAACAGCATGCAGCACATAAACCGCAAGAACAGGTTTCACTTCGCATCACTTTCCGTTTTGAATTTATGGCTCAGACTGAAGACTATTCGGAGTCTGTCAACTTCCCTCTTAGGCTGTAGAGATGGGAAAGTACCACCAGGCCTGAGGATGATGTCAACCACTGAATGCTTAACTACTAAATCAGTGTGCTCACTGACAGCCATGGGAAAGGAGTAGCAGAAAACTTGACACTCACTTGCAATAGGGAAAGTCTGAGAAACTAGTAACATTTCTGAAATGTGAAATCTAAAACACCACCTGAATGCAATTAGCTAATAATCTGAATAACCTCTAATGCACATACCGACAACATCAACTGGTTCAGTCCACTTCTCTTCAAGCACATTAGATACAGCACAAAGGTATGTTCCTCCATGGTCGGTTTTTGCATCATCGATCTACAAACATAATAACACATTGTTTCAAGATTGAGGAGTTTTATTTGTCACATGCTCATTGATGTGCACTTAAGGGACTTTCCCTCTCTGTTGTTGTGTGTCCTTGTGGCTATTCATCATAAATCATACCTTCTGTGTCAGAAAAATGTTCACTGCATTCTAAAATATCTCTCAGTATCTATTGTGTGGCTGAATGCATCGCCTTTCCAAGCCGTGGTGATGACACAGTAGATAAACCAGACTGTCAACACTGGCAGTGCTGGACTAAGTAAACATCGGTTACCTGCAGGATGTTGCTCGCTTTGTGTGCTATTTCCACTCCGTTTCTGTACCATCGGTACTGCGGCAGCGGGATGCCAAACGCGGCGCACTGGAGGCTGATTTTCTCTCCCGGTCGGACCACTTGGGCTCTCGGATTGATGGCGATGTGGGGCTCACCTCGCCACTGCTCCGGCAGAACTTTGAGTTCGTCGTGGAGAGAGGGAGGCTCGTGTTAAATTCCAAGCGACATGAGAGGCACCAGATAACATGCAACAACACAGTCACCGTCTCACTTGACGTGGTGCACAATACCTGATTTATCCACATCCAAAACCTTCACTTTGACCCACTCGCTGAACTCGCTATTACGATATTGATCGTTCACTCTGCACACATAGAGTTCAGTCCTCTGGGCTCTGAAGGTGAGGTCTGCCTGGGTGGCTCCAATTACCTTAAACACACACAAAACAATAACTCTATTGCATTGAACATCATTAAAGAAGTTCGCTTTCAGTGTGTAGAATACAAATATGAATATGCCACCTACCGCTCCCGTATCGCCAGTGAACCACTGATAGCCAAGGACACCTTTACCCTCGGCCGACACACTCAGCGTCACTTGATGGTTCACCGGTACACACACAGAGAGAGGCTGGCGCACTATGACAACTTCTGAAACACAAGAATTTCTTTTGTCAAATCGCTTATTCTGCAACAGTTCCGCGGACGCGTTTTACGTCTGTGTTGTACAAACCTTTGATCATTATTCTGAAGAGTGTGGGTTGGTATCCTATTATTACAGCATTTTCGTCCTTTTCACCTGAAAGATTGAACGAAAACAATGACTTTGAAACACCTCCCGTAAATAATGTTTTCAAAAATCTACAACCACGGAAGATAAACGTGAACACGCTGTTAAAAACAACATCATCTGCTCTGTTTACTTCTGATTACTTGGGAAGTTATTCAGCTGAAGCTAAACCTTAACTTGTGCTTTCGTATTCATCGGAAATGTGAACTGGATGTTCAAAGGAAAAACAGAGCGACGAACCTCAGACTTGTGCGATAGGTGCGTAAGTGGCGACGTAAACCGCAGTGACAGGCTTTTATGTCGGACCAAGAAGCTTTCTTCACTAGAACAACTCGATTCTTCCCCTTTCCCGGAACAGGAGAGCAGGAACACACACACACTCACACATGCGCTACCACAATGTTTGTAATAGAGGAGCCGAGTATGAGCTCATTGATATATACAAACATTTAAATCGCAGGTTATGTGATGTCAATCCAATTTGATGATAAAATAACATTTCAGTGACATTCGAAAGATATGGAGGTCAAATTGCACGTTTGCGCTGGCGTGTAAAATCATAGACATAGATTCGGGGGTGCAATGTTACTGTCATTACGGTAAGAATCAACCTGGGCGGTATTCTAGGTGTCAAAATGTGTTTGTGAGAGATCACGGGTTTGTGTGAAAATACTTACAAAATCGAGAAAGTTCAAAGCAAAATGTAAGTGACATTATGAACTGACTACATGCAACATATTGTATGTCAACCGATTCAAGAACACAACCCTAACAATAGGCACAAAATGAAAAAAGGGTACCCATGTTTCTAAAAAAGAGTAAGATACTGGCATGGCCTTTCAGTGAAACGTCGTGAGTTTTTTGGGGACACGTTGTTTTTCTAAGAGCAGTTTTGATACTGGCAGCTGTCAGAGCATGCCTGAATTATCAGTAAGCTGACAGGAGATATCAGCAGCAGAATAGCTCAAGAGTTCCTCGCCATGCTTCGTTTACAACGTAGGCCCAACCAAATCAGTGCGTTTTTCAAAACGTAACAGTGCTTTATGTAAGTAGGCTACTTGATGTATATTGAATATGTGTCCCAATTATACTGTATACTGAATTCAGTTCTCACACTTAGTTCTCACACTCTGTAAAATAGTGAGGGTTGTAAACTTAACAACATGCATTTTGGTTGGTTTTATCCATGGTCGTAGCTCAGTACAGACAAAACGGTAAACAACAGTACAATGTAAATTACAGGCCTGTTTTTCTATGATTTTAAAAACATAGTGTTGACCGGTTTGGTCAGTGTTTGTTGACAAGTGTTGCAAAAGAAAAGTGAGAGGGCTGTCCTTTAACACATCGTGGGTCATTGCCCGCCACTCCATAAAGCAAGACCTATAGCCATATTTTGCAAGCTGAAGAAAACATCCACGGCGTCTCAGCGCAGGAGGAGTATCCACCCTGGGGTATGACGGCAGTGTAGACCACTGGTGAATGTTAGAACTATTATTTTCAATTTAAACTACAAATTTGCTAAATTCAATCCAAATCCAACATTCTCCCAGTATTAAGACTTTTTACTTTGGAGGATTTCTTGTTTCGGAAAAACCAATGTGCACTTGTACCTATTTTGGGTTTGCTATAAATAGGATCATGGTAGCAACACATGCGTGTCAATGATTGGCAGTTGCAGGGATTTGCCTCTCAGTCCCCGTCCCCAAAGCCACTAGGAAAACATCTCAATGGTAAGTTTAATGCAATGTAAGGTTTTTGTGGCCCATGTCATGTCTGAGTTACATCAGGAACGCTTTCCAGTTCTTTTAAAGTATTGTTGGACTTACTGATATACAAACCGACTGAAGATTCTATTTATAACACACTCCTATGCGAGCACTGCTTGGTTAAAGAGAACAGACAGAGACTCTGAGTTTTATTTCTGTCTGGAGAAATGACCTCAAGAATACTTTCAAGCAAACCTGTGTTTTATAACTCAATTGATACTCTATTTACTTATCTTTTTTCATACAGGGACGATTACATGGAAAATGCTCCCACACTTCTAAATACCTTTGGCGACGATTGGAATAGTTGACGAATAGAATAGCTTGCGTGGATTATATGTTCCCAAACATTATTTTTTGGGAGAATCACTTTCATGGACGATGACCTCCAGAAGACCAATGACCCGATCTTTTTCTGGTAATGGGAGGACCAGCAGCTTCAATGAAGATGATGGCAGCACCTCCAATGGCCGTTCAGAAAGTCGCAACCCTTACCTCTCAAATGTTCGGCCTGAAAACAGGTGTGTAATCTCTTTCACATACTGTATGTTATCCCACAATTTGATGTTTTCAAACTAATGTGCCTACTTGCTGAGGCTGGACTGTGGTCAGTCAACACATTTGGCAGGCATATTGTGGTAAAACAAACAAACTACAATACCTGGAGTTTCAAATAAATGTCGCTCAGCACATTAGGCCAGACATATCCTGTCAATTCAATGCTTGTCGGTTTTAATTTGGAAGCAGGCATGGTTTCCAGGTTGGCAAATCTCAGCTCTCAATTGACATGTCATGACTGGTGACATTCGCTTCATGTGCTTCCTTTCTAAATAGCTATTCAAGGTATTCTCACTACAGACCAAAGAGGTAATCAATTGTTCTAAAATGTTCCTCCCAACTAACAGTTTAACCACAAAACCCGATTTTCTCCAGATTGAAACCCTACACGTTCTAAGTGTCCTGTGTCTTGCCCAGTTCTGCGTTCGTTCTCCCGAAGAATATCTCCTTCTGGGCCACTCTTGACAATTCTGTTTGCTTGGCACCTGATGACCATTATTGTCACCTTTTCAAATATCCCCTCACAATTTCACTCCCATCAACATGAATTAACATCCTCCCTTTTGATAATACACAACAGTGTACCATTCATAGACAACAAGGTCCTCCTCTTTACTTTGTTTGTACAACGTAGGATGTCTGAATATTTCAGCGTTGTCTTTCAGGAGCACATTATGCACCGTTATGTCCCAGCTGACAGAAGATGTACAGCCGACTTTTGAAACAACCTTGAAATCGAAGGCAGTGTCAGAAAACTGTAATGTGAAGTTCACCTGCATGGTGTCTGGTAAGCTAACACATAAAAAATGTCTGGTTTAATCACATGTCTGTCTCTGGTATTTGCGGATGTAATATTGGCTGTTATCAGAAACAAAGGAGTGGAGTGTGACGATTCAGAGGTGACCTTGAATGTAAGTGTACTGGTTTTTCAACATGGTGTTGTCTTGAAAATGCCATCCAGAGATCAGCGTTGGGTCATCTACAGCATTAGCAGATTTCCTGTTAGACATCACAAATGTGTTGTAGCCATATAACATTAGTTTATTCTGAACTTAATACATGCAGTGCATTATCAAATTATTTTCCCACAAACTCTACAGGGTATAGGTTCTTTGAATAAACACTGTTTCTACCAGATGGGGCATATCATATCACTGTGACATTTATAGTTTAAAAGCATTGCATACATTACAACTTTTATATTTATAGGGTACCCGGCTCCAGAACTAAAGTGGTATAAGGATGATATGGAAATGGATCGTTACTGTGGACTACCAAAATATGAAATCTTTCGTAATGGAAAAGTGCATACACTTCATATCTATAAGTAAGTATTAATAAGCAACTAATAAATAGACAGTGTGACCGGTATATATCTGTCAACATCTATGCCATGGATATTTCATGTAGATATATGTGCACGATACATGTTGCAGCTGTCAAACACAAGATGTTTTTTTTTTCTCCAGCTGCACACTGGACGATGCAGCCATTTATCAGGTCTCAGCCAGCAACAGTAAGGGTATTGTCTCCTGCTCTGGAGTTTTGGAAGTTGGCACGATGAATGAGTACAAGATCCATCAGAGGTTCTTTGCCAAACTGAAACAGAAAGCAGAGAAAAAGAAAAAAGAACTGGAGCAGCAGAGGGGGGATAAACCTGATATTCAGAAAGAGGCAGTGAAGATTAGTCCTCAACGTCCTCCGAGGAAGAGGCCCGTCCCATTGCCAGGGGAGAGCCCAATATTGCAACAGCCTGAGACTGTGGAGCAGTTGAGTGGTTTTGAGGAAGCTAATGGAGTAAGTGCAGAAGTTACCGCAGCAGTCCCCGTGACATCCATGGATGTTGTTGAAGAGGAGAAGACATCTCCTTCAGTGGAAACCTTACAAAAGAAAATAAAGATTTCCAATGGTGTAGATAACGGTGATAGTGATAGTGGAAGGAACCACACAATGGGACATGGAGGTGAGAACTGTTATGATGGAGGAATCAGTTTGGCACAGTTTCTTGCAGAGACACTCCAATCCCAGGTGGTTGAGGAAAAACAGAGACCATCTCGACTGGAAACACCGCCAGAGATGAATGTTACTGCAACAGACACTGATAAAGAGACACAGCAAGAGAGAAAACAAAAAGAGATGGAAGAGAACGTAAAGATTCTGGCCGCAGAGTATGAGAGGGGTCAAAATAGAGATGGCAATGAGCAGGAAGCAGACAAAGAGAGGGAGAGAGAGAGACGTATAGAGCAGCCCCACATTGCTGCCCAGGCAAAACAGAGCTCAGAGGGCAAACACAGCAAGACTCACAAGGATCATGAGCACCATCACATCCCTTCCATATCCTCTATGCTACACTCGGTCAAAGATTTCTTTTTCGGAAAGGGAAAGAAAGACTCCCATGATCACAAGGAAAAGGAGCAGAAGGAGGTGGACCTCAAACTGACCTCAACTCAGCTTGACTATCCACCACCACAAACACTCCCAAAGTTCTGGCACCAACAAGATCACAATATGGAGGTGCACAAGCCTGCAGCGCAAGAAACTGCACCATTGGAGATGGATAAAGTAACTGAGCCTTCTATTAATGTGGATACAGAAAAACATTTTGTGTCACCGGAAATATTAATACCACACAAACATGAAGATGGAGTTTCATGTGCAGACCTTCCACCAGCTCATAAGGAATCTAAAAGTACAGTGCAATCTGGGGAGGCAATTATGATGGAGTATGACAACATAGATTCTATGGAGGTATTTGTGGAAGCAGAGAGCGGTCCAGATGAGCAAACATCAGTGTCTGCATTTCACCCTAGCACTGAGGTGAGTTCAGCAATCTTACAATGCAGAGAGCAGCCACTTGAGAGTTATTTATAAACTGTATGTTTGTGGTGCAAGAGTCAAGGCAAGCTACTTCAGGCCCAAAGCCAACACTATGTCAACTATGAAGTTTGTGTGGTTGCTCCTAGTTGCAGTTCAACAATGGAGCAAGCCAGGAAAAATCCAGCAACATGATGATACTCAGTGATCTGATACACATCTGTCTATCTATCTATCTATCTATCTATCTATCTATCTATCTATCTATCTATCTATCTATCTATCTATCTGTCTATCTGTCTGTCTGTCTGTCTGTCTGTCTATCTATCTATCTATCTATCTATCTATCTATCTATCTATCTATCTATCTATCTATCTATCTATCTATCTGTCTGTCTGTCTGTCTGTCTCTCTGTCTGTCTGTCTGTCTGTCTGTCTGTCTGTCTGTTTGTGTTTACATCTATCTATCTATCTATCTATCTATCTATCTATCTATCTATCTGTCTGTCTGTCTGTCTGTCTGTCTGTCTGTCTGTCTGTCTGTTTGTATTTACATCTATCTATCTATCTATCTATCTATCTATCTATCTATCTATCTATCTATCTATCTATCTATGTCTGTCAGTCTGTCCGTCTGTCCATCTGTCCATCCGTCCGCCCGTCCATCATTTATTATTACTGCTTTCTTTACTCGAGGCATCCGCAGCAGGACTGCAAAGTAAGAATATCATTATGCGGGGAAACTTCTTTCTTTGCTGTACATACAACAAAAAAGCTTTGAATCCTTAATC
>OMPJ01010092.1:0-45092 GCA_900312935.1 Carapus acus
ATTTGCACCAGAATTCAGCACTGTAGTTTCATTGCACAATGCAATGCTGTCATGACAATAAAAGATTTCTGATTCCTGACATACCAGTACATCCTAAAGGGTTTGCAAGGTTTTCAACAAAATTCAATTTAATTCAATTTAATTTGTAAAGCGCCCAATCATAACAGATGTTAAAATGTCTAGCCCATTTGATACTGAAAATGAATAGCCCTGGTCTATGGTCCATCTCTTTTGTGATAGAATTATCACAAACCAAGCGGAGAATCCAAAAGCATACTTTCACACACAAAGCCTCACAAGCCTCATTCAGACAGGTGTTTATTATCACAACAAGGGCAGGTGACAGTGCAAGCCGAAGCCTGAGCGCAAGGCTAAATGTCTAACACACGGCAAGTTAACGCAGGACACGACAATCGAAAACGAATCAGGGGCTGCACGACCATGTGGTCTAAGACAGGAGGCAGGTCAGTTCGGAGGAATAGGAGAGCCGGGTGAGAGAGGGCAGGCAAAGGTTATGTTACCAGGCAGTAGGCTGATGCAAAAACCAAAGCCAAGGCGACCCGGGCAGACAGGAGACACAATGGAGAGTCATGGAAAGAACAAAAGATAATCTGGCGATTTGAGCTCAGGCTCAGGTGAGGTTAAGTAGCCGGCTGATTGTTGAAGTTGCCAGGTGACGGTTGGATCAGGGGTGAGACAGGGAGGGGCAGGAAACAGGAACACTAATGTTGTGTTCCCAGCTCCCCGTAACTGGAAATTTACTTGTTAAAAGTGGGCGGGGCTACAGCCAAACCAGTGAATTTACGCCTGTGAACTCGATAGTACTGAAGTACTCCAACTTCCTCGTTCGACGTCATGCAGTGTATGTTGTGTACACAAAAATGACGGCCAAATAGCAGACAGCGGTGCCTGGAACGGTTTGAAGTCGTGACTCGTGACTTTGAGGTCGTGATTCACAAAATCAATTCCCCGCTGCAACGCACCATGACAGGTGGAAGAAAATCGCTTCATGACAAGAATCTGGTCACAAAATTTCTACTCCTGTGGTCTCTTCCTGTTGAGGGGGAGGTTTTCCTGGCCGCTGTCGCTAATGGGGGATATGCTGGGTCTCTGTGTAATCTTATGAAGATTGAATGTTTACATGTTGACAAGCTACATCTTGGAAAGCGCCTTACGATAACCTCAGTTATGATTTGGCGTTGTACAAATAAAATTGAACTTAACTGAATTGAAATATAAAGTAACACAGTTGAAAGGCAATGAGCGGCAGCAACGAAAAAGACTTTTTGAAAGGGAAGCTGGGTATAAAACAAAGTAGCATATATACTGTATATGTTTATGGTAAGATGGGAGTGTGGTGGGCGGCTAAATTGGTCATGGAGGATGCATCAGGCACGATGGAAACACTCTGCAAAATCGCATCAAGACGTGCAATATGGTTCAAAATTGTAATTGTGTCATCTTCAAACAAAAATATCTTCAGTCCATTGAGGTCCTATTGCTGAACGTAATCCATTGAACTTTGCCGTACTGCAAAATAGGGATATGTGAAATGCACAGATGCACAAAGTTCAACTAGGTCATTGCATTTTCGGGATATATTGAGATTGAGATTGAATTTGAAGCACCACCACATGCTGAATTGAATTACAGTTGTCGTGTGATATTCCACAAATTGAGATCCCCCTTGCCTTCACTAGCTCTCAACATCCTTTGTCCATCTTTCACTTGCTTCTCTGTTGCCACGGAAACAGCTGACACGCAATGCGATGAATCAGAGGGTAGAGTATGAAGTGATAAGACCGTGAAGTGAAAAAGTGGGAAGATTTTATGAGCAATATTCCTGCCTGAGATATCAGCTGGTCTGAAATAGGGAACGTGTGGTATTTTAGTTTCATTGCATCAGTCTAGGCGTAAAGAAAAGCAAACAATGTGGCTATTTTTACTGTTTCTTGTGCTCCCCAACAAGAAAAAGAGGAAAATATGAACGGATGAGGACAAATTATCACCACTGATTGACCAAAAAATCAATAAGCTGCCGCTCAAAAAGACTACCTGTCACAAAGAAAAGACATGCGTACCAAATAGGAACGATGACGATGATCAGGAGAGTGGATTTCTTGGGAGAGTAAACAACTGGGACAAACGCTACAAATGTTCAAAGCACTTGCCTGCAATGACTCTAGCTTTGAAATAGTGGATACTGACAGCAGAAATCTCTTCAATCTGGCTTTTTTTCTGGAGATCTGGCTTTGTCAGATTTGGTATCAGGTTGCCTTAGATTCTCTTCAGGTGGAGGTTAGACTCTGTTTGATTGTTTTGTTGAGCTAACGTACTCAGTGATGGCAGTGTGTGGGGGTTGTTGACCATCTTTGGCAGGAAAGCTTGGGTGTAGTGGACAGATGAAAGTATATGTTACGTATTCGAGCCGGCTGAAGCAGCACCCGTGTCTCTCCATGGCATCTCGGTGCTCCTCCCCCTGCAGACCGAGCCAGTGCAAACCCCCCATCCAGATACTCTGTATGGGTGCATTACCAGCCAAGATGGCGCTCTTGCTGTCAGCACCACGGACAGCTCCCGCGCTCTGACGAGAACATTTTGATGGATAACGCGATGGATGAGGCAGAGATTTGATTCGGTTGGTTTCTGCTTTGCACGAAAGTAGGACGGCGTCGCTCTTCTCTCTCTCTCGCTCTCTCTCTTTCCCTCTTGGACACCAGATCCCGTGTTAGCTGTCATTCATTCCACAGCTCACCTCTTCCTCCTGCCACTACAACCCTCTGACATTTGCGGGGCTGAATTCGATCAATGACGCGAACAGCTGTGTCTACATCTGCCGAACCGAGGGGTGCGGGTCCCGGTCTGCATCCGTCCCAGTCATTGCCGAGGTCGGATGGACATGCGCCGTGAGCGATCCACCGGAGGAATGAAAGGAAGAGCGACGATCTATTCATTACACTCCGTAGCATAGTTTGAAGCCCCCAATCCCGCATTGATTCCCTTCGTGACGCCGCTTGTGCTTTCGGCAGAAGATGCTGATACTCCTGGTGTCCTCAGTGGTTTTCAGCCGCGGCTTTGCGCTCAGCTCCCATTTCGATGCAGGTGAGCTCACATTCCTGTGCTACCATCACGAAACACTGCACAGATCTGACGTGGAATAACTCGCGGATGCGAATCATATTCACGAAAAGATTGGTTCGAAATGTGCCACGGGCGCAGGTTATTTATGATGCAGACTCACCCATCTGCAGCTAACGTGTAGATTCTTCACGTTTGTTTGATCTGTGAGATCGACGAGCATGTTCTTTGGGCTTTGCGCACAAAAAGATGTGTCCGAGCACATGCAAATAATGTCATTTAGAAATAAACACACCTACGTGAGCCATTTGTCCAGAGGGAAAAGAAAAGGAACTCTGTCAAGCCAGAATATCCCTAAGATGACGAATCACCACCACTAAAACAACAATAACAACACTGTTCTCTTAGAGCAAAGATTTGGTTTGAGGTTTTGCTTTGGTTGACCTGGTGAGGAAATCAGGTCAGACGCAAAGGAGAAGGCAGCAAAGCCTCCACGTTGCAGTCAAAGGACTCCTTTAATTACAGCATCAGGTTGTTGAGTTATAGTGTGTTGAAATGATAATCATTTTTGTTGTGTTTGCTATTATTATTATTATTATTATTATTATTATTATTACTACTACTATTATTATTATCATCGTCATCATCGTCATCGTCATCATCATCATCATCATCATCATCATCATCATCATTATTATTATTATTATTATTATTATTATTATTATTATTATTATTATTATTATTGTTATCATTATTACTTGTTTGTAGCCCTAATTTATTGGACTGTATCCTATGTCATTCAGTGTTACTTGGTAATACTCTAAGGTTACCTTTGTTTTGATAGGATAGTTTTACAGATGCATCAAAACAACCTTTGGACAGTTATTCAATGTGCTCCTGATGTGCAGCAGGATCAGCGCCAGTCACATCCTGTTTTCACGGGTGCAGACATGAGAACTAGTTTTGTGAGCGTCCTGTATTTGCGGTGGCAGAGCCACTGAGGCGGGACGGTGCATGCATCCCATTTTCTGTTACGTCTGTTTCTGTTTTGTTTCTGACACCAACTGAGCTTTTTGTCTTGCATAATCGCACCAACCTGCTTCTGGCCTCTCGTTTGTGAGTGTGAGGCAAAGCAAAAGTGGGTAAATCAGCCATCTAAACCATTAGAGATGTATCTAACTTTTAGGTTGCTCTTTCAGTTTTGGCCTGTGCACCTGCCTTGGCCTTTGGCCGCGCTGATGACGCCTGAAGGTGCGATTATGTCGAAACAAATGCATGGCTCGTTGTTTGGGTATGGGTGTTGAAGGGTCACAAAGTTTGATCATTTCCAGGTTTTTATCTGTTCATTTGAATTATTCATTTAGAAGTGCATATGCACTGCAGGTATAACATACATGTATAGTGCTGTTATTGGCACAAAGTTTCCGATAGTGGGAATACAGAATGAGTCAAACAATCGAATCTTATTGGAAATGGTAGACAGATGACACGTTGAAAGTGGACAACAGCAAATACCAAATGAGTATGGATGCAGGTTTTCCTTGTTTCAGTGGGCGCTGATATGCGGACCAATCTATAGCACTGTGTAGCACAACTGAAGGCGCTGATATTAATTGGCTGGATTTTTGTTTAGACAAGAGTTGTGTTTTTCCTTTGTCTCTGTTTGTCCCTCATCTATGGGGGCTTGCAAATTAGTTGGAGATGGAGGCAGGTGATGTCCTGTTGCAACCTCTTGAAAGAAGAGTTTAGTTTTTGATCTAATGAATCCAGATTTCCAGATAAATTTTCGTCACATGGGTAAATCCTTATGTTGCTAGTAGCTTCTATTAAGTACATTATACTAATGTTACCTTTCACAGACTCCTTGATTAGTTTATGACATATAGATTTTTTTGTGTGTGAGATAATGTGATGAATGAGATGTCTGCACGATATGCGCCCTGGACCGTCCACCACTGAGGATGCAGTGTTGTGCTGGACAAAAAGTACATAATGTCCTGTGGCACATACAGGCAGAAACGAAAGAAAATGATCATTTACTAACCCAACAATTGTACCAAATGAGAACAGTGGTAGGTCGTCGGATGCTGTCCACCTGTGGGAGGTTGAAGTGGACACATCAGCAGCGTTGTGATTAGCAGCAGAAGCAGAGCTCCGAATGAGGGGTGGGGCCTTTACTGGCAGTGCTGGCTGCTTTCCAGGCCTTGAGCCTCACGTTTTTCCCGGCTGCGCCTCCAGTAGCTCGGCTGCGATTATATGGAGACAAAGCAGGGAGAGGGGACAAGCTGTGCTTTGAGCAAGACCCCAGGAGACATCTTTCTCCAGTAGGCTGCTGCTCGGGGAATTGAACGGCAGGAGAGTGACAAGTTGCAAAGGCAAGACCGGAGGATCGTTTACTGCTTCGGGGCTGGTTTGATAATAAAATGATCGTAGGATTGTTGTTTGAAACTGGACATTGGTCTTGTTGCCCAAAGACCGTAGAATGAAGCAAACGATAAACAAGGGTAACAATGGACATCGGGGAAAACAATGACACCTTTTGACGATTTACATCTTAAAGTGTGAGATTTACATTGATTTAAGGAACAGAAAGATTTTATACAGTGGGTACATCTATCTATCTATCTATCTATCTATCTATCTATCTATCTATCTATCTATCTATCTATCTATCTATCTATCTATCTATCTATCTATCTATCTATCTATCTATCTATCTATCTGTCTATCTGTCTATCTATCTATCTGCCTGCCTGCCTCCCTGCCTGTCTGTCCTTCTACAGTATCTATCCATCAGTCTATCTGTCTGTCTCTGTCTAACTGAGCACGTGCACACGTGCACACACACACACACACACACACACACACACACACACACACACACACACACACACACACACACACACACACACACAATACATTGTCCATATACATAACATACAATTACCTCTCTATTAATTAATGCTGGATATCATGTTTGGCAAGACAAGCGAAGCTAACAAACGGTATAGAAAAGAAATAAATGCAACCTAATCTAGGCAACATCATGTAGAAATTAGATCCTCACAAAAGCTGCACGGTACTTGACTCTCTGAATTTGACTGTTAGGTCTGTTTAGATCTAAAGCCACTTGAGGTCATGGATGTATCTAAGTATCACGGAGAGGACAGATTCATTTGCAAATTTCCACACTGAAGGTGAAGAAATCTGAGTCCAAAAGCAGCTGTTGTTGTCACATCAGTCCTTCACTGCAGGTCACATGCTGTTGTCATTTCCTCTAATTGGTCAAATGAGCACCATGATATGAACAGATGCGCTGATTTGAGTCTGTCCCTTTGTATTACTTTGTAACTATTGTAGGAATAGTACATTTATTGCTGGACAACACTGTGTGATACAGTGCTTAAGATGGAGATGTACTACGGCCTTCACAGCAGCAGGTGGTCCTACTATACTTGGTCTTTAAATCCTGAATTTGACTGTTGATATGATGATATGCAAGCGAAACCCAGAGGGCAGAGTTTCAGATGAGTATGCATCCTCATTTCCCAGGTGTGATATGTGCAGTTTTGCTCTTCAAGCAATATTGTGTGGCCTGCTATTTCCAAAGAGGGCTTAGTAATTCACATTTCTGGCAAAGGCTCTAGACCAAAGATGGCTTCTGATCTGGAATGTAACAAGTGGGAGAGCACAAAAAAATTGGATGTCTTGAAGAAGTGATTGTGGACCTTCCCTTAGCGTTGCCTCAGACAAAGCTGTAGCTATTCATTCTGTTATTGATAATGGAATATGAGATTTAGATTTTGTGATGGTGATGGAGGGTGATGACGATGATGAGATAGTGAGAAGAGAGATATTCTCATCAAGTGCAAAAAATAAATCACCTCCTTGGGTAAAGCTATGTGCAATCTCGTTGTTTGCTGAACTTGTTCTCCGTAGCAATGATAAATAAAGCCTAAACCTAAGTCTATGTCTAAGTCTAAGACTCAGTATACTGTAAGTCTAAGTCTTTTCCTATGATATCACAGTCTATCACTGACCCACTCAAACAATATGACGACACCAGCGTGGCACCAACTATTCAGACAAAGTGAATGTGTCAGCTCATAGTGCGAAAAGTCAAGATTAATGCTACATACTTCTATTTCTTCATTGGTGTCTTTGTGCTTATATCTCCTGCATGTCACGTGTGGATAATAGTCCTATCCCTAACCCCGCGATTTTACCTGTATATCATTTTCATCAACTTAATTTGATTAAATTATTTCCTGAGCTAGAGGTGGCAGAGATGTAGATGTTGAGGTTTTCTTTGGGATTAACCCAAAGAAAACAGCATTGAACTATCAGAGATCACTAGGGAGGAACAACTAAGGTGGAGCAACTTAAGGCGAAGGTCAGGGAGGCAAGAGTGGGATGGTTTGGTCATAAGTGGAGGAGAGAGAGTAGGTATACTGGACAGAGGAGCTGGACCTGCCTGGTAGGAGGAAAAGAGGAAGACCACAGAGAGGGTTCGTGGACATAATTGAGGAGGAGATGAAGGCAATGGGTGTTTCAGTGGATGGTTGGAAAGACAGAAGAGGACAGAAAAGGATGATCTACTGTGATGAAACCTGAAGGGAACGACCAGAAGAAGAAGAAGAAGAAGAAGAAGAAGAAGAAGAAGAAGAAAAAGAAGAAGAAGAAGAAGAGGGGAACGAAGAAGAAGAAGATAAGAAAATTGAGGGAAACATGTAGAACATGAAGAAGAAGAGGAGGAGGATGACTTTTTTGATTTGGAGGTACACTGCTCACAAAGGAATCTGTGGAGCTGAGAGGGGTTCAATGTCTTGCTCAAAGGCATCATAACAACATCTGTGGGCATTTTGTAACAACCCAATTTCAGTTTTACGATTCATTGTTGTTGTTTCTGTCCACTTAATGGGCCATAGGTCATGGCCGGCTGCAGCCTTAGCAAGGAATTTGCCGCTTACCCCAGCTTTGGAATCCTGGAGCATCCCAAGGCGATCCCAGGTCAGCTGTGGGATAAAATCTCTCCAGTGTGTCCTGTACCTGTTCCTCAATCTCCACCCAGACAGCGATGCAGTCACCTCAAAAGGAGGATGACCAGGAGGCATCTTGATCCAACATCCGAACCACCTCAGGTGGCTCCTCTCGATGTGGGGGAGCAAGGGTTCTACTCTGAGCCTCTACTGGATGTTCCAGCTCCTAAGTTTACCGCCAATCCTGTGGAGAGGACTCATCTGGGCCAGTTGCACTCAAAATCTCATTCTTTCTATCATCATCCAATGTTCATAACCATCGGTCAAGATTGGAGCAAAGATTGAATCATCCGATTCATGTCTCAAAAGCCACTTTCTGTTAGCTAGGATTGGGTTGCAGATCGTCGCGGGGTACTTTGGTTGCAGAATTTTTTTGGCTTTTGGAACATAGAGCATCCCTCCCTGCTCCCCCAGAAGCTGGTGGCCCTCCCGGTTGACCAGCCGAGTGGATGCATTGTTTCAATAGGCTAAGGTTAGCAAAACACGTTAGAGCTCAGTGACCAGTTGATGCGTCTTTCTCTGTCTCTCCCACATCCTTTAACGCCCCAATTGTTATTATTCAGATGTGACATCTTTGTTTTTGGAATGGCCCAGTTTGCATGTTTACATGTCTTAATTGTATGTGTACGACTGCAGCATTCAAAACATTTCTGTTTGGATGACGAGCGTGTCTACAGTGAATCAGCCTGTCTGTCTTTTGCATGTCAATTCCCATCTACTGAAGTCACACGAAGATGAATTTTTCACTGCAAAATCTCCAGAATGTCCTTGAGTTTGGAGCCACTATTCATCCAGACACATCTGAAATAAGGGAGCCTGGTGTACTACAAGTGTCTCCATGGCAACAGTGTTTCAAAACCCTGCACGGTGAGGAGGAGGCACTGGTCGCTGTGATCATACATAATCACCATGAACACACATTACGTAGCTCTTTTCATTAATATTTCAAAAGGTATTTCATCCATTGTTGCGTCTGTCGGCATTTGAAAGCGAAGACACTTAAAAAATTAATAGCATCTTTTATGTGTTGGCCCCTTTTGTTACAAAAAACATTGCATTGAAGCTCTTATCTTGTCCAAATTTGTGTAACGCAAATGTGCATACAGTACTAAGGTTTATTTCTTAAGTTAGTGGATCTGTTAATTAGTAATTATCCAGAATTCCAGATCAGGAATGTGATTTTATTTGCTCTGTTATTGCTGTCAGCAGTGACCTTGAAACCATTACTCATAAATCATACATCAGTACTCCCCTTTGTGTGTATTTGTGTGCCTGTTTATGCAGTATTTGCGTACTGTACATGAGCTAATGAGCCGCACGTAATTGGGCCCTGTCAAGTGGGTACGTAATCGACCCAGCATGGCTGTGATGTCACCACCGTACGTGTGCGCACAGTGCCATAAGGGACACGTTCTTTCCGCTCCAACTGACACAGTTACAGACAGCAGAAAATGAAAGTGTGGAGGGCGAGGGAGAGAGGGAAGGCGGCTTTGAAAATGCGGAAATGATTTACTCCAGTGCTGGGAAACATTTTTCGTCTACACCTAATGACAGAGGATGCAGGAAAGTCAGATGTTGGAGAGGAACCAGTATGAATGGACAAAAAGTGACCATGTGCCAACATTTACACAGTTTCTGCCTCATTCATCTCAGTAACAATCCTGGTAAACTACAGCAATGTGCGGTTTCGTGTTCACTGCACAAATGTGCAGTGTTGTGCACAGTGCAGCAGTAGTTGTTGTCTATGAGCAGTGGTATGTGCCGTTTGAGCAGAAAGTTCAGGTCTTGCCCAAATTGACATGGACAAGAATTGTACAGCTGGTTGTTAGATTTGCATTGAAGAGCTATGGACTAAGAGGTGAGAGTTTTCCACCAGAAGTCTCGATAGGATATAAATGTCACCATTTCGCTGATGTAATTTGCCGCTGCATACTCACAGCCTCCCTTCTAAAGTAGTGTTATGTATATAGCAGGCGTCAGGCTGTGATGAGCTAACTGCACCTCAACCGCACCACAAGCGTATGGGATTTTATTTCATCTCAGCTTCTGCTTACATCAGCAGTGTGCAAGGCAAGAAAGGGCTGAAGTCACCTTTTGGGAAGAGGGTTGAGCAAAAATCCCTCTGTGGATTCCAGTGTATGAAGATGGCGTCCAGTCAGAGGCAGCAGTGATGTCATGTTTGGGGTGAGAGACTAGATATGGGCTGCAAAGCAGCATGTAGCGTCATGTTGCTTGTGATGTGAGAGCAGAGGGAGGCCTGTAATAGCAGCCTCCCTGTGCTGTGACCTTTCTTGACTGTCTCTCTTCTCTCTCATGCGCACAGACACACACACAGAGACATGCAAGGGACCATAAACTGTAATTCCCGCTGAATTTGTAGCTTGAAAATTAGCGCTAGATCATTGTGCGATGTTAATGTTGTGTTTCTCTCAGATGACCCTGCTACTGATATCACCCATATTTTAGTGATATGATTGATGAGGGGTGAATGAGAGGTGTACCCGGACCTGTCAACACATCTGTTGGTGCGTGAATGTGTTTGAAAAGATAACAATGTCGCACTAGCAAGTTTGCACCCTGAGTTGAGCGATGGACACGCTGAGGACTGAGATTACTGTACATACTGTATCAACGGAGGTGTGAAAATAGGATAGGAGCATGGCCGCTTAACAAGAAAGCGTCCGTGGGTGTGTGCGGTCAGCAACAGAGCTGCACGATCACAACATCAAATTGTTGTGACAAACACTGGTGGGACTCCCTGTGCCGATTTAGGTCATGTCATGGGCCTCAATCGCAAAATTCTCTTCCATGATCAAAATGTACTCAACTACAAGCTTACTGTCACTGAAACGCACAGCAATACCACACAAACTCCAAATGATATCTCAGAATACCTTGGAATGATCGATTGTGATCGATCCCTAGGACCAAGAATCTGATGAGATGACAAACAAAAACAAAGGAGATGAGACTGAATAGCAGCAGTGTTGTTATTATTCTTTGCGCACAAATCCTATTACCTATTACGTATTGAAATATTGCTGTAAAACTCATTTGCTGTTAGGACCTGGTCCCCTCTGTGAGAGGGTATCAATTTGTCATTACAAACACGGACAGGCACGCACATACGCACGCGCATGCACGCACGCACACACACACACACACACACACACACACACAAACACACACACACACACACAAAAGGACCACACCTTTCAGTACCATCCACAGTGGACCAACGTTGTCATAATCCACTGAGATACTGTGCACCATCAGCAAAACAAAAAACATGAATATTTGCACTTTTTTGCTGAAAATGTTCTCCTCATATTTTGCTGAAAAGGATGCTGATGAAGAGCTAGATTTGGATTCAGATGTCCTCTCTGGTTCTTCTGTGGGGTGTTGTCGAGTCTTTGTTTTTGGTGCAACATCAGGGAGGCTTAGGAGGATACTTGAATTAATCTGAATGGGATTTGGAGAGGCAGTCACCATGGTAACCGTGTGATTTTTGCCTGTGTCTGACTTAGAGGGTTTGACAGTCAGTGGCACATTTCAGCCAATTCGGTTTTGTTGTACAAATCCTGGTGGGGAATAAATAAATGTCGAACAGCCACTTCACATACAGTAAGGGATTGATGATGTGAAAATGTTTGAATCTTTCAAATTCTGCTTGAGCAAAATCAAATAAGGATATTGAATTGCCTGGTCATTGTTGCACATGTTGAGCCGTCACATGTAGCCTGATTTTTAGGTTTCTGGGCTGGAAATCTTTGGTGTCCAGAGAGGGTCAAGTTGCAGAGAGGAAAAAATTGGGACGTGCAATTGGAGGTGATTTAGAAGTCCATTGGGCAGAACCAGACTTTGGAACCTGTCCAGAAAAAATCAGGCCCACATTAAAGCAAAGAATAAACATGAAGCTGCGATACTTGGGCAAAAACAGAATCCATAATCCAGCAGGGTCAAGAGCAGGCAGACAGACAAGAGCGCAACCTGAAGATTCGACCCTCAGACAAAAATGGTACCCTAACTCGGCAGGGTCGAAAACTGGCAGACAGGCAGACCGGTACTGAAATACGTGCGTGCGACAAAATAACAGCGGTAATCCGTCAATCGCAACCCCAACTGTCAAGAAGCAACTTAAATCTCACTCAGTCAGGTCCCAATGGCTAACAGGTGCTCAGACAGATTGGACAGTGAGTGTGAATGAGGAGCCAAAGTCCCAAAAAAAGGGGATGGGCCTGACCTAGCATACCTTCGGTCAGGAATCAGTATAGATAATGGGTTTCCCGCGCAGGAATTCTGAAAATCTCTAAGTAACTCCAGTGGAAACCTCCCTGCTGCTAGCAGAGTACAGTCTAGCAATCGATTACTGCTCCAATCAGTCAAGCAATTCCCACAGTACTGGACAAAATATTCCTCCAAATCTGTTTGTAACACATACAGCCTCACTTTTTTTTTTTTTTTTTGGCCTCCGTTATCCTACAGTTTTTAGCCAAAGTTCTCCCTTGCCTCATCTTGATCTCTTGCAAAGATACACCGTATTTATAGACAAGTTGCCTGATTCCATTTTACTGTCTTTATCTCCACATGAGGCTAGAGGGTAGATAGGATCCGCATGTAATCTCTGACATTTCATATTCTTTATTATCAATGTTATGCCCATCAATGCCCATTGATACAGGATATTCAAGTATTTCTTGTTGATTCAACAAAATCCAATCAGATCTAGACTTTAGCCAAGCTGGCACACTGAGTTTCAGTCCAGCAATACACGTCACATCACAAGTCCCCTCTGGATTCGTGAAGGATTCTGGTATTAATTTCTGCCAGGAGTGATCGAAATCCCAGCAAAACTTTTGGAATTCAAAGTTTCTTTCTGTATTAATCAAGAAGTCTGAAAATCTTGCTCAGGGTTTTGAAAGGATTTACATGCTCTTGCAGGAATTCTGACAACAGCTGCAGTCACCGATTATTTTTGGATTGATTAATCTCAGGATCATTTTGTTTTGATTACAAGATGATTTGTGTATGCAAAAAAACGAAAAATATGCGAAAAAGACATGTCTGAAAATGACACAACAAGCAACCCCTACTTGCATTCGGAGAGTTTGTTATGTTAAAATATTAGCAAAGGCATTAGCTTTAACACTATAAACTTGTGTCGCAAGCAGTATATTACCTGCTCTGCTCTGTAGGGTTTGAGTAGAGGGTGTAGGCGCAACAAATGCTGCAGCAAGCTCCTGTGATCACTGTGCCTTTGTTTTATTTTTTGGTTTGATTGAAAGTGGTACAACACTTATTCTCTCGCCATTTGTCCTCATCTTCTCTGAGCTGTTGTTTGTGGTGATCCTGGCGTCATGACCATGGCTGCGTGAAACACAACAGCAGAACCGTAGAAACAAAAATGCAATTTAGAAAAAATCTGACAGAATATTAAAGGAGTGGATTCATCATTTGACCTCTAATTTTGACCCCTATGTCCTGCTCACTCCAGCTGCATTACATCTAATGACGCAACAGTGTAGTTGCCCTTTTTTTCAGTGTTACGGACAAAATACTGTATTCACAGGATGACCTACTGCTGTCTTGCATTGCACCACATCTCCCCATCCCATGACAGATCGATCTGTCCGCTCAATCTAATCTCATCTCATCGCCCAATCTCAGTTAGTGTAATCACACCAAGCACTCAGAAGATTTGTGCAAGAATGGAGGGGCTGGATAATGAATTGAACATTCATATCTGCATATTTTCTCATCTAAACCACAATCAGGACCCGCCAGCATGAAGAGTTTCCTCCCGGCTACTTTCTCCAAGTGCTTCCACCTCCGCTTCTTTTAGAATCTTAGACAATTTTTCTGTGATCAGGAGAGTCACCGACATGAAATGAGAGCACAGTGACTTATCCTCATCAATTTTGCGAAGGACTACCTATCATTGTCACTCTATTTTTGCTCATAAATGTCTTAATTGCGCTGTTCATCAATTACTTCATTATTCAATGCTGATAATTATTATGGGGTTGATGTAAATGATGGAGTCCTCCATCTCTTACTTCAACTCACTCATTCTCAATTCAATTAATGTATCGCTAAATTTGTGTGTATGCCAGCTCGCTCCTATTTTGTTTTAGCTGCCGCAGTGACATGTTGCCAGAGGGAAGACTTGAGATCTTTAATCGGGGCTTGAGCAAATCGCTGACACTGGAAAAGGCACAAAGCACAGTAATTTTAGTTTGGAGTAGAACGGGATCAGGGCACTCTGGCAAAGTTGGGTCAGAGTATACAGAAACAGACTTGAGTAGAAAACAAGACTCATCTTGTCACCACAGGCCTGTGTACCTGAAAACACAGAATATGTCAGTGTGGTGGGAGGAGAATGTAGAGGCCAGCACGTGCTCCATGTAAAAATATATAATGAGGCCAAGGACATTTGGGCCTCTCAGGTGTGTGATGAGAATCCAGTGCCAGGAAATAAATCACTTTGTTTCTTAGTTCACTGCCTTTCAAAGCCTGCATGCCCCAAAATACACCACTTTCAAGTGCTCTGTCCTGACATATCTGCTTCATAATGACCTCACAATATGTTGATAATGCAACCATGCAAGGCGGATGCAGTCTCTAATGCAGCGGGGACAGTTTGATTATTTCATCGGGCCTTAAAATTGCACAAACTGGTGCTACCCCACTGCCAATTCTCAGCAAGATGACTTGCCAGCAATTTGACCATTACTGAACTGAAATCTGATTTTAATCGCTAAGTAGTGCTGGCACCATGTAGCAGGCTGGTACGTTGGAGTTTCTTGCCACTGATCACGCTGCAAAACAATTGGCAGAAAATGTGATGTTAGTAATGCACCTTTTTTCTTGAAGGGAAACAATTTTTCAGCACTAGTAGTTGCTGATAGTCGTCTTACACTGTATCCTCTCCTTTGGGCTGTTCCCTCCTGAGGAGATCATCATTCTCCACCTACTTCTGTCCCTCCAATCATCCACTGAAACACCCACTGCCTTCATGTCTTCTTTAACTACATATTTCTCTGTGGTTTTCCTCTTTTACTTCCATTTGGCAGCTCCATCTCCACCATCCTCTGTCCAATGTATCCACTGTCTCTCCTTTGCACATGGCCACACCATCTCACTCTTGTGTGTCTGACCTTCTCCCCAAACTGCACTTCTGCTTTACTCTGTATCGATTTGTTGACTCACAATGTGATGTGCAGGCTGTAGTTTCTTTCAGAGAGCGTTGTGATTATTCTTAAACATACTAGTATATGAGACGCATTTACTTAAATAGCAGGTTCAGGTTTGTTTCCAGTTTTGAAAATTTGAAAATCTCCACCTCTGTGGTTGTAGAGTTGCAGATTTGTTTCTTTCATTGCTCCTCTCTGTGTTTGTTTCTGTCTTTGTCCCATCCCCACTAGGCAAGGAAATTTTAATTAGTGAGGAAATATAGCTTTTCATTTCAAAGCCTCCCTTGTGGTGAGTGATTGTCCACACTATCTTTTTTACTGACAGGCGTATTTGAGGGTGGCTCTTCTCCATTATTGATAACTTTTAATTGGTACCTAGAGGAGAATGTCCGACCATTTGCTGCTTTGATCATTGTAGGTAGGAGAACAATTGCCGTTCGTTCGCATTAAGGTCAACAGTCAGTGCAAATAATCTCACACACTTTCAGGGTCAGATGATCAGAAATTGTTTTGCATTCAGTGCAAATAAGGTGCATTGAATACTTCAGTCAGAGGTAATTTCTAAAGAACAGTACTCTTAAAAAACTGGTGCGCTTATTTGGCCTTGTATGAATCTGCCTTAGCACACAGGTACCACAGTGTTTCAGGGTTACACCAAAACAAAATCGAGTCTTAATTATCATCTGTCAATGTGCACAAATGAATCCGTGTTGTGAGAGACTTATCACTCGATCGCTGTGACTGTTACTCATTGTATTGCTGCAATGCTATTTGTAAAATGTTGAGGTATTCAAACTTCACACTTATGACGAGATGCATTGATTAAGGTGATACCGAAGCTAAATCGGGAAGAACTGTCATATTAGACATAGATCACCTTAAGGAGCAGCACAGCTTCGATCCAGTAAAAATGGGCCCACATTAAAATCCATCACTGTAACAAATTACGTCTTGAATGACATAATGCTAGTGAAACTCCAATTCCAAAATTCCAAAACTTGCAGTGTATTTTATAGAGTAGAGGTGAGTCTAGCGAGTGTATGCTTGTTATGGTAGGGCCTTCAGCCCTGAACAAGATGTTCAGGGTCTTTTAAACCTGAACACAACAGTTTTTCATGCTTTTTTAAATACATAGGTAATGTACTTGTTTTGTATCAGGCTATGTATTATTTGTCTCATATGTCACTATAAACTGCAACCACATCATCCAATCTCTTTTGGATGATAATAAATTGTTTCCATTCTTTGAGGGTCGGGTTGAGCTTTATTTTATGTTTTTATTTATTTATTTTTTTAATCACAATTGAATGTGGTTACCATGGAAACAGTCAGCAGACAGCAAAGCAGGATTGGTTGCAGCAGAAAACCTCAGGTTGATTCTCACCAAGAAGGCCACCAAAGGCTGTGTTTGGAAAATTGTAAACTTTGATGTGTTGCCTTTTATTAACATTACAGATTGATATTCCTCAAAAAATATTATGAAATTCATGGATCTTAAAGGTAGAAACAGCAAATAGGTGTCACCATGCTTTGTGTTCTTTAATTTAGTTGTCATACCTTAAATTGTACTTTCAATTAGTTTGGAGTACAACTTACAAGATTTTGCATATATTGTTGAGTATAATTTTCCCTTGATAATCTATGACAACAGATAAACACCGTTAAGGCTGCAGACCACTGACTATTATTATCTATCTGATCATTGTTTGAGTATATCTGAGTTAGGGTTTAGGTTAGGGTTAGTACAACTGTTAGGGTTATGATTGGTGGTGCGAGTGCTTTCATCATTCTTTCAGTCACTCGGCTATCAAAAGTTCATATAACTGTGAGGTATTGATTTGTGTCTCTGACATTATATTCTCACGGTCATTGAGAGGAGGAAATTGGAATTGCTCTATTGTATGTATGTATTTTTCATCTGTTGTGAACCAAAATACAAAAATGGTGGACTGGCAGCGCTCAGCCTGAACCGACAAAGCCATTTTACTGTATGTATTTTCTCTGAGGTAATAATTTTTTGAGCGTGGTATTCCTGTCCCCTCGTTGTAAAATTGTCTTTGTCCTGCAGATGGTGCTCCAGTGAGTGAGCTGTCCTGGTCCTCGTCCCTGGCTGTCGTGGCAATCTCCTTTTCCGGTCTCTTCACCTTCGTCTTTCTCATGCTGGCCTGTCTATGCTGCAAGAAAGGCAAAGCTGGGTTTAAGGTGGGGTACATTCACTATTAAGTCTTTTATTCCAGCCACACCTCAGACTTACTGCAAGGGTGCATTAAAAGATTTTCTACCCTGTTTTCTGAATTTCTCATTAAATAATTTTTTTTACACCTTTTGTGAACATAATATACTAGTTTAATATGTCTTGCTTTATGAAATATTTAAGACATTAAGACATATACTGCAGGTTTAAATGCTGAGAAACAGAGGGTAAATTAAATCAAAGAAGAAAACGTTTGAGGCAGAATTCATTTTTCCAAGTTGCACAGTTGCACTCTGAGCCATTTACTCCAGATAACCAGACAGGGAATGCCAATTCAAAACAGAGTCGTAACACAAAGTGAACGCCAGACAGCATAATGACAAGAACAACAATAACCACAATGATAGCAACAGTAACAGTGCTTCTATTGATAATGATAACATTAGATGATGATAATAATAATAAAAAATTATAAATAACAACAAATTATAGAATTAGACATTAGCAAAATATTTCTTTCCCAGTTAGTTTTGCCAGCTGGCTCACTCCCTCATGTACTCATGCAAGTGTGTGCATGTGTGTTTGGACAAAATGTCTTCTCCTTGATGCCTACGTTGGCAGCTTTTCTCAAAACAGTTAACCACTCATTTGATGTCTAAAGAGGATAGCTGATGTTGCCTTGCTGCGTCAAGCAGAAGGATGTCACAATACTTGGTGTGTGTGTGTGTGTGTTTTCTTGACCATGTGCCTGGTAACAGTGACTATGTGCGTTTTTTTCTCATTACAGGGGGGTTTTCCTCACTACTGTCGCTAATGGGGGATATGTTGGGTCTCTGTGCATTTATCTTCTAAAATTTGAGTGTTTACATGTTGAGGAGCTCCACTTGCTCCAATCTTGGAGACCCCCTTGAGATAACCTCTGTTATGATTTGGCGTTATACAGTTAAAATTGAATTGTATTGAATGTGGTTAGGTCTGGAAATATCAGGGCAACATTGAAGATGTCCAGAGTGATAGAGACCAAGAAACACAGACAGAGTGTGAAGTAAAGAGGAGAGAAAACTGATACGCTTCCATCAAAAACTAAAAACATGACAGTGTTTCCATCTCATCTTTCTGCCAGAATTCTATGTCCTATCAGAGAAAGCAGGATGTTTGTTTTAAAAGCCAGTCAGGAATCACCAGAAACAGAATTTCTACTCAAGGGGGTATTCCAGAGAACTGATTCTCCACCCTCTGAGTCATCACGGTCATTCCAAGACTCTGGCAGCTGTGGGATTTGAACCCACGCCTCCAAAGATAATGGAGCCGCACCCCAGCACCACTCATTCATACCAGATGGCCTGTACTTAACTAGAAGTGAGAATGAATTCTCTTCGACCTGCCGGCAATCGAAGTGCCTACTGGAACTCAAAACTCACGTTTCCTCTCAATCCTCCACCTCATGCGCTTTGGGTGATTTAGCGGCGCCATCCAGAAGTACATGCACATAAGCAGCGAGTGATAGTGTTTGATATTTGTTTGTTGCATACAAAATAGTCCCGTCACAACTATGCATGCCGGAGATTGTATTATCACTGTACTTCTCTCTCTGGGCAAACACTTGTTAGTGAGGAATTTTTTATTTGTCAAGCTTTATTTGTCACTTTGCCCACACCCTAACCAAATGATTATAACAAGTACACTTAAGGTAATGAGAATTCATTAAGATTTAGTAATTTCATGTCCCACCTACCTTGATTCTTAAATTCTGTAATGGTATACGGACCCTTATGTACTTGGTATCAGATCAACATCTTGTTGGCTTGTTGACTCCTACTACTGCTACCACAACTAGTACTGAACAAGCAAATATATGGAAAGTAAATGGAATCCTATCCTATTTAGCCCAAGTATGTTGTTAGTGCTAAACGCCACAAAAAGTTGTTGTTGGTCACAGTACTTCCAAGAGATTAGACCTATAGAGTCTTTTTGTTTTATTTTGTTTTTTTAATCTATGTCATACGTTCTTGGAGAATGAAAAAAGGTTGCTCATTAGACTCAACGTGAGTGGTTATAGTAGATGGTTTTGCCTGGAGCAATAGATGAACAATGTTACGTTGTGAAACATTCCATCGATAATGCAACAAATACAGTAAAGTAAATCTACAATGATTTCTGAGGAGGAGAAGAGGAGATCTAGAAGGACAAAGCTTATTGACAAACAACACATCCGAAGGAGCTGGGTTGCTTCTCCCTAATGCATATGAGTCATTCATAATCACCCACAGCTGCTGACGCAGCTAACAGAGGCTAGTTAGCAGAGGCTAAAACAACATGCAGTGCCAACAATTTTCCCTCTAAAAGTGCCAAAACGTCCAACGCTGGCAAGTTATAAACGCAAAGATGCTAGATGCTCTGCTGGGATGTAACAATGACGAATCATTGGACACAACTATCTACGTACATCACAGGTGTCAAACTCAAGGCATGTTGGCTCAATGTGGCCATTTCACAAGGCCTGTGAGCGCTTGAAGGATTTATTCAATATAAGACCACCTTTCATTTAATGCTGCATTGACCTACAAACTACATCTCCCACAATGCACAGGGATTTTTGATAATCCAGCAAAGTGACAGCAGCAGTGCCCCGACCAGACACACACTCTTTAAAATGTCAGTTTGTCTAGAAACACCAGTGAGGACAGAGTGAGGGAACTATTTTATTTCATTTCATTCTTTAACTTAACTTGATTAATTGATTGTTAACTGATAACTATTGATTATTCTGGGTTTCTTAACCCTTGGAAGCACAACCTACCAGTACCTACACTCTTGCACACGTGTGGTCATTTTTTACCCCAAATAAGATTCTCAAATATTGAGAATTTTCTCCAAATGAATGAAAACATAAGTAAAGAAAAATATTGCCCCATGTCATATGTTTAATGAGGAATACCTGGAATATGAAAATATTGTTATTTTTCTTAAACAAGCCCCAGGTCATTTTTGACCTCATGTGTGAATCTAAGGGTTAGTTTGATAAATTCCAAGTAATTATGTCACAATAACGGAGCAAAGACTGAATGTAATTTTACATCTATGCAAATTAAAAAGTAACAAATGTAAGTGAAGCGAAAAGTAAATAGTCAATATTACATCTTTGAAGATGAGCAGTCACATTTTACATTTAATCAGATTTATACCTCTTTTATAATTTCCGTCTCCATCTGGCCTTTTGAGGACAACCGCTATGCAGATGTAGCCCTCGGTGAAACAAATTAGATACCCCTTATCTACATGGAGGAATGTCAGCAGAGTCACATTACCATTATATGATAAATTAGTTTTATGCAAGCCCACAAATCACTGAGAGTGAGGCAAACTGTCTTTGAGTAAGGCCTGGGACATCTGCGCACTCAACGAAAAACTTAGCAACAACATGATGAAGCTATATCTGGAATATTGCAACATAATGGGAGCCTCAGAGTGGGAGCAGGGCAGGAGCGTATAAGGAGGCTAAAGGCATAAAAAAGATGGAATTACATCATTGTCTCTGGAATTTCAGGCTTGCCATGCTTTGGAATGTCAAAACAACGCAGGTGAAATATCTTGCTTGGCAGCGTCATCATCACTCTCATCTTTCACAGTAGGTCTGCCAGTGGTCCTACACATGTGTGGTTCTGCCCAAGTCCATATTGTGTGTAAACATGCAGTAGAAACATACTTTGTCGTGTCTCTTTTTGTGTGTCTCTGTTGGACCACCCAGCAAGGACTTTTCAGAGTGTGTGAGGCTTTAGGGTGGGAGCCCGAGAGAGGTGATGAAGGGGTCTATCTATCTCTCTCTGTCTGTCTGTCTGTCTGTCTGTCTGTCTGTCTGTCTGTCTGTCTTTCTGTCTGTCAATCTAAAAGTGAGTAAAAATTAGGAAATCACCTCTCTCTCACCCACCATGGTGTGTATGTGTGTGTGTAACTGTGATTGATTGAGGACTGGGACAAGAGGAGAAGAGATGGGAAGAAATGATGACAAGGGAGGGCAAGAGGAAAGGAGAGAGGGAGAAGAGAGAAGCAGGGGTGACAATAAAAGAGAGAAGGAGAGAGGAGAAGCAAGAGAGAGGGGGATGAGAAAGGGAGTGACAGAGGGCCCAAGTGATGTCATGAATGGGGAATGCGAAAACTTTTCCTCCCACTTTATATTTTCCTGTCTTCCATTTTCGCAGGGCTCACATTCTCTCTCTTCTTCACCCTTCCTCTCGCCCTTGCTATTCTCTCCTTCAGGGGAGATGAAAGGTGGAGCTTGCACTCTTTCTGTATACACAGTGTGTGGTATGAAATAATGAATATGTTTTTTTTCCTCTACATTTCCTCCCCTTGCTGCAGTGTATCTTATTTCTTTCCCTCTGAGATTACATCCTTACTCCCTGGACCTCTTTATATGTTTTTTACACTAGACTTTTATATCCTTAGAAACCGACGATTGCGCTGTTGTTCCACTTTTCCTCCCTCTTGTCCTTTTCTTATCTTATTTCTCTGTCTCTCCACGCTCTCTGCTCGCCGTCTGGTCAGTCACTGCCCCTTTCTTTGCTTTCTGTCCTTTTCTTTTAACATTCCTTTGTCAATGTATCACCTGTCACTGCAAATTTATGCAGTAATTTTGATCATTCTTTTAAATCCAGGTGTTGTACTTGAGCACCCATGCCATCAGTTTCTACTGAAAGTGATAAAGCATACACTGATAAGAAATGTACTTTCAGCTACAGCCATGCAGAAACTTACATATTCAAGTGAGGGATTTGAGAATTGCTCCGAGTGCTGTGCTCCACCCTCTTCCACTCTTTCTCTAAATCCCTCCATCCCAATCCCTCTCAGGGACAGTAACTGGTCAGCTGCAGAACTCTTCCTCCTGCGCTTCCTCCCTGCACACTCTGGCTCACTCCTCTCTCTCACCACTCATACCGTTATGCTGTCAGCTGTTGGTTCTTAACCACGGCAGTGTGACCACGAGAGGCATGTGTGCACACTCTCTGAGTGTTTGACTTTCTTGAAATCAGGAAAGAAATCCTCTGCAGTGGACTCTGATAAAAGGTAAGGGATGACTGCTGTTTGAGGGGTTGATGTCAGTATGGGTCCAAGACAATTCTTAGAATGAATATGTATATTCTGGCATGCATGACGTTTTTCCAAAATACAGAGCACAAGGGCTTGACATTTTCAGATTCAATGGAAATATGCAGTTAAGCAGCCCCGTAAAAAACTGAATTAGCACAATCCTGAGTACTGTGAACCAAACATTTTTATTTATGGTGATACGAAAGTAAACTAAACCATCAGACCAAACTCAAGGTCTAGCATAGCTTGTTTTCATTTACCGTCACAGTTTTTGTATTTAGTACATCGCAATATACAGATTGTGAAATTTCCAGAGCAACGGTGCATGTGCGCGTGTGCGTTGTATGCCTGCTTGTGTGTACACGTCTATGTGTGTGAGTGTGCATGAGAGAGAGAGCGAGAGAAAGCCCTGTGTCATTTCTTGGTGATGTGGAGAGTGAAAACACATGTTGAATGGGAGGGCGAGCGAGGCCGTGTGAAGATTTGGAGCTGAGGCCAGAAGAGGGTGGATGTCTAAGTAGTAAGTAAGTATGCATGTGTGTGTATGCGTGTGTGTGTGTATGAGTGTGTGTGTGTGCGTTTGTGTGCATGTGTGTAGGCGTGTATGTGACTCTGAACTTGCACTGCATGTGTTTATACGCACGCATTCTTGAGGAGAACATGATGAAGAAGGGCGACACAGATGTGTGCGTACATGTGTGAGCGAAAGAGTGAGAGAGTGAAAGAGAGTGTGTGGGTGTTGTAGAGGGCTGCAACGGGTCACATTTTTCCACAGTTGGGACCCTCTGCTGCACAGAGATGGTTTCATTCTGACATCCGGTCTGTGGATGAGGCCAGATTCCATTCTTCTATCTTTTCTTCATCCCATTCAACAACGCCAGTACGCCTCTCTCTGCTCTGCAGCCAGCGATGTACTGTACTATACTGAAGAATACACAATTCGACAGTTTTCTTAATTAGCTGAAACACATTCATCAAAAGGAAGAAAGTAAAAAAGAAAAAAAGAAAAGGAATTCATCGCGACTACCACACTGTTTGTAACCACAGAAGGGTCCTAGTGTGTTCATCTAAACAAAATAATCTGTGGAAAAAAAAACACATCATATTTTCGCAATATAGTATTGCTTAATTTTGCAGTAACATCTGAAATCTTCTAAAAAACAAAACAAAAGGGTTTGTTTTGCTTTCAAAGTGCCACTGCAGTCAGTCAAATGTTTGGTAGTATTCAAATACACAGTTCATTCTGAGTGCAGTGAGGTTTGTGGCTGATACGCACTAACTTCATCACAGTCAGATTTACAAACACTGTGAACTGTGTACCTTTGTGCAAATCATTTGATTAATAGAACACTTTCATAATTTTTTCCATTTTTCATTTACTGGTATTTGTTTCCATGATGATCAGGGACCGGCGACCAGCAATAAACACACAGTCCTTTGAATGTGTTTTCACGGCGATAAAACAGGAAATGACGAGAAAAGACATTGGAACAGGACAAAACCTGTAGGCTGCTGGTTCCTTTAATGAAACTATTCCCAATAGCTACTGTATATAGTTTTATAATGATAAAACTATTCCTGATAACTCCAGCTATCAATTCGCGAAATGTCATTAGATATAGTAGCAGCAATTAATAAAAATTCAGGCTACATGTTCAGAAGTAATTAACTACAGGTTAAGTGGGAATAATCATGATCTTGAACACCATCATTTCTGTTATTGATAGTATCATCACATGGAATTAGAGACCAATCAACCAAAGAGCACAAGAAGTCAATTGAGTACATTCACATCACATACATGCTTTTGTGTTGCAGGAGTTTAAAAATGTTGACGGGGACGAATATCTTGCTGATCTGTCAACTTTGGCCTCGCCGGCCTCCAAGAGCAGCCCAGAGGTGTACATTCTGCCCCTCACAGAGGTTTCCCTGCCCGTGGCCAAGCAACCCGCCAGATCAGGTAGGATTTTTCTTCTACTTCTCAGTTCACTGTAGCTGTTACCATGTTGAGGCGGACATCTGATGCTGCTGCTTAGCACTGCGTCAAGCAGTCACCAATGTAATGTGAGGGAGCCATGCAAACATTCAGTAAAGGAGTAAGCCTCGGGCAAAGCTCACAGGCATGTGTCTGTAATGTTTTCTGCAAATTGAGTTTGGATTAGGCTCCTGGAATATGCAAAACTTGAAAGACTTTAACAATTTTAAGATACTATGTCCCAGTTGTGCTGTATGCTTAAGTACCCTACCCTATACCCTCACAAGAAGAGGACTACCAGAATTTCACAGTGTGCCAAATATGTGAGCTAATATTCCTGTACCTGGATTTATTGATACCTGTATCGCAATGAGAAATACAACAAAATACATGGGAAATTGAAATCTGACTCTCCCTGTCAATGATTTATAGCAAGTACATTGATAAAAATGGAAGCAGACACAACACACAAAGCACACTCTCAGTGGCCATGAACGGATATGCGTGAATTCAATCCCAATCAAACAGTCTGTTTCAACTTGATTTTTGGACATTTGGGGGGATTGTGTAGTAGCTGATGGCCCCAAGAAAGAATGATTTCAGTCTTTTGCTCAAGAGACTCCTTGTGTCAGCGAGGACAACATAGAGAGGATGTACCTCAGCGTCTGTTCCTGTGGAACACTGCCGTCGAGGTGCCTCATCCACGCTGTTGCTGGCCTTTGAATAACTTGCTTGACTTTGTTTTGGCAACCTGGAGACTGCAACTCAAATTCGTAACAGCACAGGATGGCACAGACAGCTCCAGATGTTCTTAACGTTGTCAGGCAGATGTTGAAGTGCCTCAGCCTCCTCTGCAAATGATGACGACAGTGCAGTTTGTTTTCAACGTGTAAACTAGGTATTGTCACAGACCAAGGAGGACACAAGGTAGGCGTGTTCAGAGACAACAGACGGAAGGAGTGGTAAGACTGCGGATGTGAGAGTAGGGGTCGTAAATTGTAGGAACGGTGGGATCAAGGGCAGGAAACAAGGCCAGGATTATAAACCAAAGCCAGGATAAATGGTGGAGGGTACAATTTGCTCTGCCATGGTGTAGAGGGGCGGATGAATGGTGCATTTTACATAAAACAAAACAAAGGAAATGGCAATTATCAATACATTGTCACGACCAGGCATGGACGCAGGACACAAGATCAATCACAAACAGTCTTTATTGTTCCACTGAAACCAAAAACTGGCAGACAAACAAAGGCTAAAAACTAAACACTCACTGACTCGTGGCTACGACAAAAATTATCAAACTGAAAATCAGTCACGCTATAGAAGAAACAAAACCAACAATTTGCAATATGCAAAACAGTGAACTGATAATCACTCCCTCTACTGAAGAAACCATAACGTGATCCAAGCACTAACTATGTAACAAAACGCGATCTATGACTACGAACGAAAACTCCCCTAGGACTAACACCTGACTATAAAGCAAGACCAAGATTTAAGACTAACACCAGAAAACGCTCACTTGGAAGAACAGTACAAATCAAAGGGCTGTTCCAAGGACTGTGATGTGACGCTGGCATGGACCTACAAAGACAAACACACTGGCACAAGACTGGGGGAGATGCAGACTATTTGAATAAGAGGTAACGGGGAACAGGTGGCAACACTTAGGCGCAGTTAGACCTGGACACAAGAGGAAAGGTAAGTGACCTGAAACAAGAGGAGAGTTACTCTTCACAATAAAACAGGAAATGATCTGAAAAGACATTGAACCAGGACGAATCCCTAATTTGACCTAAACATATGTGACAACCTAGGCCCACCTTAAGAATAGACAGGAGTACCAGATGAATTGGTGCAGAGGAAGAAGGGGTCACACAGATAGATTATGTTCGAGCAGTAGATGCAACACTGACAGACGTAGATGGTAATATGATCACGGTGTAGCAAGAAGATGGTGGTGTGGAGGGAGAACAAACCAGCAGGAAGCTATGTAATGTTTCATCTGAAATAGAACAGCTGACACCATAAGCATCTTCAAAGTGCTCTCTGTCTCAGTGGACCTTGAGAGAGCACATGATAGGGTACAAAGAGAGGAACAGTGGTACTGTATTTGGAGGTTAGGAGAGGCAGAGAAGTATATTAAGGTGGTGTATGAGGACCTAACAGTGTTGAGCTGTGCGGTCGGGGTGACAGCGGGCAAAGCTTGAGCTACTTCAGTGGTCAGCTCTGAGTCCCCTTGTGTTTGCAGTGGGAGTGGAGAGGTTGACAGATGATGTCAGGCAGAAGCCTACTGGGTCCATGGTGTGAGAAGAAAACTTTGGCATTGGTTGTAAGTAGAGAGGGCAGATGGAAAACGGCCTGAGGGAAAGAAAATATATACCAAGGAGGCGCAAAAGTACAGTATGTGTATGAATGAGATGAAGCTGGTGGACAGATGAAGCTGCATGGAGAAGAGAGAGTTACAATGGACGGAAGACTTTGGATATCTTGGGTCAACCAATCATATCAATAGCCAGGGTGCAAGAGGGATGAAGATTAGTGGAGGAAAGTGTTGGGGATGTTTTGTGATAGAGGAATAGCAGTCAGACTTGCCACAATGTGTGGTGGTAGAGATGAAGATGTTGGTTGATGACAGTTTTTTTTTGGGAGTAACTTGGTATATCAAAGGAACGACTGAGGTAGAGTGGCTTGGGGAGAAGGATTCTGAAGTTGGAACTGGTAGGTAGGAGGAAAAGAAGAAGACCCCAGAGGAGGTTCAATTACATATTCAAATAAAACTAGAGGATAGTTGGTGTATCAGTTGAGGACACAAATGATAGGAGACAATGGCAAACCACTTTGGTGCCCCCCATAAGGAAATAAGAATCAGGAATCAGGAAATCTATATTGTCATAGCAATCACAGCAATTCAGGAAACAAAGTCTCTTCTGAGCCTTCTTCACCAGCTCAACAGTGTGAGGCTCCCAGCTCAGATCTTCGCTGATGTTGACTCCCAGGAAGCAAAAATCAGAGACCCTCTCCACAAAGTTCCCATCAAATAGAAGATGCTGGATGTCGTGGTTCTATCTCCTGAAATCAAAAACGAGCTCCATGGTCTTGTCCGTGTGCAGGAGCAGGTTGTTGTTGCAGCACCATTCTGACAGCCGCTTCTCCTCAACCATGTAGGCTGACTCATCATCTCCAGTGATGAGCCCCACTACTTTGGTGTCATCAGCAAACTTGATGATAGTGTTGCTGTGATGGGTGGAGGTGCAGACATGGGTGTAGAAGGTGTAGAGTAGGGGACTCAGTACACAGCCCTGAGGTGAGCCGATGCTAAGGCTGATGGCTGTGGAGAGGTGCTGGCCTACTCAGACCTTTAGGGTGTGCTGAGAGATCCATTGGCAGGTGGAGTGTGGGAGTCCAATGTCGGACAGTTTGGACACCAGTCTGTGTGGGAAGATGGTGTTAAAGGCATAGCTGAAGTCTATGAAAGGTACGCTTAGCTCCCATGCTGCTCAAAAAATGGAAAACAACAGCACCTGTTTGCTATGTAAGGAAACTGGCGTGGATGAAATGTGGACAGGACGACTGACCTGATGTGGCTTCTAACGAGCTTCAAAGCACTTTGTCACCGTAGGTGTCAGTGCAACTGGTCTGAAGTCATTTAGACTGCCTGAAGATTTTTGTGAGTACAAGAGGAGAGAAGTTGAAGAAGAGGATGAAGAAATAGCAGCGGAATTATTGATTCTCTGAATGGAAACAGACGTTAAAGTTGCTTTGTCACTCTTAAGTCAACCAATTCGTTGGTCATTTTCATGTTCAGTTGTAGGTGTTTCTGTTTAGGCATCCTCTGCTGGAATTAGTGGCTGATAGGAAGGTCCTCATTGGATTTGGCTACATGGCGCAGCTGCACGAGTCTCTCCAGGGTCCTCATGATGTGGAATGTCAGTGGACCTGTAGTCCTCGGAGCCGCTGGGCGTCTTCAGGACTGTTGTTCCAAGAGCTTCTCTGGAGGCTACAGCTTTGAGTTAGAGATCTCAATCTGTGTCCCAGAAGCCTTTAGCCGTGGTTAATCTCTGATCTACAGAGCTGGACGGCTAAAGCCGTGAGCACCTTGGGTGGTGGTGGGTGCTGCGTACAATATGTTGCACATCTGACTGAAAGATCAGAGGATGTTTTGAGTTTGTTGACTTCAAACTTTGCCTGAGTTGCAATTATTGTCAGGACCCTTCCTCTTGGAGACTGTTTGCTTTTGAGCCCTGCTCGGGCCTGGTTGAACTGTTTCCTGGGTGCAGGTACTTGGGCCCACTCCCATGACATTTTTTGGACCTCCGCTTCTCATTCTCTTTCATCCCCTAATCAGTTTGTGCACCTGTTAGCCATTGGGCCTAATTGGGAAGGGATGTCCATTGGTTTCTTGGGTGGTCGGATGGTCATACTCAGTTTCTTGTCTCTGTGCTGTCACACTTTTCTGGCAGCCTGTTTTTCAACACTGCTGGGTTCTGGATTGTGTGTATTACCCTCGTGTCGGATCTACAGGTTCTATTCATGTCTGTCTGAGTGTCTTTGGGTTTAATTTTTTGCCCTTCATGAATTTCTGACTCTGGTTTTGCCCAATGGATGTTTGAAATAAATGCCCACTGTATCCCTGACAGTTACTTTCACAGCTTTTTAGACAGAGTAATGTGACAGTGTTACAACCAGCTTTAAGAAGACACAATGTATAACAGAGATCTGCCATGAGAATGCTTCACTTTATGCTGCTGTCACTGTAATAACTGCCCACCCCCACAACTGTCTCTTAACTTCATTGTCCAATCCATATGTGCTTAAGAGTTCCTAGGGTTTATGTTTTGAACATTCTCTTGCTTCTTTCTCACAAGCCCCTCCGATTCTTGAGAGGTGATGCATTTGAGAATTGGTGCAACAGTTATAAAGAGTAGATGTGGTCCTATTCAGCCAATGTCCCACGGTCCCCCACCATCTCCCCACCCACTCCAGCACTTGAGTTATGGATGGGGAGCAGAGGACACGGATTGGTGTAATTCCTGATGAGACACGCAAGCTTGGCTCAGTCCACTGCTCGCTCTTTATGCATGCCCCACCCTGATGCAGCTGTTTGGAACAGCAGGCTGCGAAGGACAGAGAAATGCGCCCTACACCTACTTACTTACAGATGTGAACAGCTGCGCAAATATTCTTGGGGTCACCAGAGAAAGATCCTCTTGTTTGCAATTCAGATTCGATACATTTCTGCAGCCAAATAAGAGGATGAAATCTGTAATCTACCTGTGGTATTTTTGTATTCTGCTGTTGAGGTTTACTGAAGTATGTATAATTCATCTGTTTTCATTTAAGAAATAAATCAATGTTGCTACCTGGAGTCACTGTTGTGGCAGGCTTCACCAAAGGACTTCTTTCGATTGAGTTAAAACACTTTGGTGAATTGGAGGACAGTAGAATACTCCATCTCAGTTTAGCACTGGGGTCACCAGTGCTGTGCCTATGCAGGCGTGTGTGCCCACACGGTTCTAAAATGTGGTGAATAATTGCCATCGATTTTGAGCAGTCTGTACTCAAAGTGGTACTAGTAGCACTGCTGTAATAATCATTGTCATTATTATGATTATTACATGAAAATTATCAATGTAGTTTTGATATTCAGGAAGTTTGTATCAAACAGGTCCTGTTAGCCATTTGTACTACTCAGTGCCATGAAGTAGCCCTCCATCTCGAAAAGGTTGGGGACCCTTAGTTTAGACCGACTGGGACAGAGGACTTAGGGTGGATAACCGAGATTCCATTTGTCTCAAGGTGATTTAGTTGCAATGTGTATTCTTGCCAGCAGGGATTTAGTGAGACACATTACTCAGGGGCATTGAAATGCCATGGAAGACAAGAGGGGTCTGTGTAATGGAAAACTTACCACTGCAAAAGACAACTGGGCCTGAACTGCGGAATAGGATGTGTTTCACTCTTTCACACAGTGCTTTCTAAGAAAATAACAACTTGAAATCCTCAGGATGAGTCACTAGCCTGTGGATGAGTGAATGCTTCAAGAGCACCAAACTTGTGTGTTTCCAGAGTGTGTGTGTACATGCTGTCGGATCCTGTGGCTCACCAGTGTTTTTCACTCCAGCTAGCAAAATGTGTTTACGTTTCATAATACCCATCCATTGTATTATTCTCCTCTTTTGTCAACATTTCATATTACCATGATACATTTCCTTTGCATGTTATTTAATTTGGCTATTTGTCATTGAATGAGGGTTTTGCAGACAAATTCTTGACTTTTGCTTCTCAGTCAAGAGCTGCATGGAAAATTCTCACAAAGTATGACAAATTAATTTGAGCTACTCCCGATTTTCTTACAGGACACTGGTTAGGCCAGGTGTTTACGAGGCGTTTACTGAATACGATAACAATCCTCATTTATGGTGCACCAACAGATGCAAGGCATGCAGAATGACTTTGTAACTTGAGATAACAAAGAATAAACATAGACTCCGAATCATTACCTATTTTCCTTTTATTTTCATTGAGGCACATTCACTTATAATCAATACTGCTATGTAGTAAACAACATTCAAACGGAATCAAATTGTTGTACTCTCCTCAAGTGCTGGGTGGGTGGAGCTGAGCGTTTCCACTGTTATCAACAAACCTTAGTCGGTGTCATAGAGAAAGTGAATAATCATGCGTTTGTGCGCCAACTGGTCCTAATTGGTGCCATGCAGCGCGGGGCCCAACAATGGTGCCGATTCTCCCGCGAATTACAGCGAGTGAGTGGGATTGAAGGAATGAGCAGTCTGTGGAATAAGACAGGGATGTCCAATATGGCCCCACACAGTGAGTAGATTGTGTGTCAGAGGGGGAATGCGACTCCACAAAGACAGATCTGTTTGCATCTGCGCCCACAATGGAAGCGTCATTGTAGCGACGTTGTTAGAAATTCAAAAGTGGAGTGAGCAAAATATTTGTGAGTTCATTTATGTTGCTCATAGAATTACTGTGAACTGTATGTACAAACACCATGACACAACAAAGGAGCCTTCAAGTTATTAGTGACAACAATGAATGACGTCGCTTCAGGAAACTTTTTAAACTAAGATTTTTAAGTTGTACCTACAACGAACACCGAGGCAGTTTTTTGACTAAATGAAACACAAAAAATCCTCCACACTATCGCCCAAGTGAGCTGTTTTACCGTGCCTTTGCAATTAACCACGATTTTTACAGGTCTCTGTCTGCATCCTCGTGAATACCTGCGTGAATTCCCTACCAAGACGCTTATTATTGACAGAGGTGATCGTAAGGCCTCTATAAATCAATTTTTGCTTGAGGACACAATTGGGGAGGAAATTGAGGGGGCAGGTTATTGGCAGTGACGTTGCTGCATTGGGTCTGCCGCTTTCATTCGTGGTGGGACAGGGCAGAAGGGTGGACAGACAAAGGTCAGCACTCGGTGTTCACAGAGATGCTTTGGTGAGTTGGAAGACAGACTGAAGACAGATTAGGGTATGTTCAGGGACAATCTGTTATAGACGTGGATCATGGGAAACACACACTGGCACATACGATATCTTCTGACAAAGAATGGATGGAATTTAATTGGACAAAAGTTGGATTCTACAACTGCGTGTTAAGAACCAGGATGAAGTCTGGGGTATCTCTATTTTTTCTGGAGAGAGGTCACAGTCACACATGGTGATTTAGATGGAGAAAATGTAGCATTTTGCCTTTACCTACACATTTGGAACTTCACACTTTTTTTTACTTTCCTGACATGTTTCTGCGGGATTAACAACAAACCAATTACATAACCACTTTGATCACAAGTATTTCTGGTGCTGTCTCAAATTGTGATGCTGATGTGCAGTATTTATAGTATTGCATCTACGTTTTAGCAGTTGCTTAATCTGTGCAATCGAATCAGAGTTGTGGAAATGTTATGAAGGCAATATTGCACTTTTTATCAATAGTAAATGTGCCAACTGTGGCATTGTAAGGGATAAAACATTTTTGCTGTTTTTTTTTCTGTATTTGTTAATTGCAATATGTATTAACCTTTTTTTTCCCTGCATAAATTTCATAAGCCATCAATGTTCACAGACAATTAGAAGCACACAGCAGTTCACTAGAGGTGTAATTTCTGACTCATCTTTTTTTCTTCTCTCTATTTTTTTATGCAGTTCAGCTCTTGAAATCAAAAGATCTTGGTCGCCACAGCCTCCTCTACCTGAAGGAGATTGGGAATGGCTGGTTTGGGAAGGTAAGTTTATAAGTGTTTTAAAAAGAGATTGTTTTATCCTTAATACAATTCTGTACATAAGATTCATCGAATTGTCCTCTTTCACAGGAAAAGATTCTAAATCAGTGAACAAATCAGTCATTAGATAAGAATTTAATTCCCTTGCATATTTTTTTTAAATGTCACTATTTAGTGGCTATGTTTTTTATTTGCATTTTCACTAGTTTGGACGCTTTGCATTAGAATACATTATGTCGTTGTCACTATGTGGGCATCTCAATGTGTGAGTCCTCTGAGGAGCATGCTGAGATGTCAAAATTTCTCTTGAAATGCCCAAATCGTACCTGTAGTTTTTATTGAGATTCTGTGAGAAGTGCTTTAACTTATCAGAATGATCAGAGAGAGCAAATCTTTACGACCCTCAAAACTTACGTCCACAGCCTTAAAATTGGTTGTAACCTTAATGTATCGTAACCACTATGGCATTGTTGTCATTTTCTCTTGCTCTCTCTCCCTTTGTGTCTTTGTCTGTCTCTCCTCCTTTTGCACCTCATACTGTCCATGAACACACGTCCTTTCCATCCTTGTGTGCATTGACTGACTGGTATGTCCATCTCTGCCTACGTTTGTCTCTCTGTTGCATGGCTGCTTTATATCCGTGTCGTCTTTCTTGTGTACTCTTTCCTTTTGGTGTTTGTGCTTTGTTTCCTTTCCCCTCTGTGTCTACTTTGTGTGCACACCCTGTCTCTTAATGTTTTTCCCAGGTCTTGCTTGGGGAGGTGAATGCTGGTCTGAGCACAACCCAGGTGGTGGTGAAGGAGCTCAAAGCCAGTGCCAGTGTGCAGGACCAGATGCACTTCCTGGATGAAGTGCAACCCTACCGGTATGCGTTTCTTTCCTTTGTCAGCTCTGTCTCCCAATTGCTGCTTTGTCATACATAGTGCCCAAATTATTTGAGAAGGGTAATGATGAACCACAAGATATTGATATGAGTTATTAGATTTGGCGCTGCACAGATAACATTGATTTGATTTGAATTGAATTGAAAGAAATGGCACCACAAGGTTGTCAGGGGAGGCAGGAGAGGTTGTGCCTAACCTGTCAACATGGAAATAAAAAAATGTCAAATGAAAGCATTAACGAAATAAGTGATTTGCTGCTTAACTGCAGAAATGTATCGAATCTGAATTGCGAACAAGAGTATCTTTCTCTGGTGACCATAAGAATATTTGCGCAGCCATTCACATCTGTAAGTACAGTAAGTAGGTGTAGGGTGCATTTCTCATTCCCTCAGTAAAGTTATTTCTAAACATGACTCGATAATTGCTGCCAACCAAATGGTCAATAAGCTCTGTAGTATTCATATATTTGTAAATCTGATTATGATGAACAAAGTGCCCCACCAGCCATGAACCTCACCGCCTGTCATTGGAGGGGACATACCCAGCATATTTACTCATAAATCATTGCTATCCGCAGTATTGTCTTTTTTGCACTAGAGGGCGCACTAATAGTCCTTGAATTTTCCCAAAAATCAGCTGTGCTCCTTACACTGGTAATACGGTGCACGTTATGTATGAATTTGTGTCGTGCTCATAGGCCTCAAAACAATTTCATGTGGTTCACACTTTGGTGAGCGACAAAATCACTCTGCTCGATTGATTGTTGGACCATTCCCATCTGACAAACGGACGTTGTCTTAAAGTCGGTCCTTGATTGAATGTGGGTTGCAATGTCAGACATCGTCAGATAGATGATTACCAATACGTGGTGCTCATTACCATTACATCCAAAGATGCCTCTTCTTCGTCCACTTTGGTGAATGTAGCCTTGGGTCTTGGATCATTGAGTGTTTCAACCCTGAATTGCAACATGCTCAACGTTGATGGGTCAGCAGTTGTCGCCAAATCGCTGCCCATCAACTCCTTCTGGCTCCCAGTTAAGCTCCTCTCTTATGCTCCATAACCGTCAGGAGGCTCTTTCTGCTGCTTCCCCCATTCTGCGAGTTGCCATCTTACTCTCCCCCATCCCATCCTCCCAATTGCTGTGAGCATCCTCCATATTGACTGGGCAGAGAATCCTCTACAGCCAAGCTCAACTGGGAGGGGCCATGCCTGCCATCCCCGATCCGATATTTGTATTAAGCGCTCTTTCTCTCAAACACCTACTCTGAACCTTCTTCCTATGGGACCATAACTTCCCATTTCTTGTGTCTCTCTTGCTCCAGGGTGTTAGCAAGTGTTATGAGCACCTGTCTCTTTCTTGGTTGAGTGCTGTCTTACACCCTGACAGGATGTGTGCTATGTTACCCTACTCCCCACAGACCTTGCAGGATGGGTACTCTCTTATGCCCCACTTGTGCAAGTTTGTCAAAGTTGGCAGGATGTCAAACACCTTGGCATCGATGAAATACAGAAAGACTCCAATCTCCACAGATCCCCTCATGTGATTGTCCTCTTAGGTAGGAACCATTTTGTCATTATCCTATGCGATTGCATTTGTGGGCCTCAGGCTTCTTCTGCAGCTGTTGTCAGGAAGTTCATAGCCATGGTTAAGAGAATGGGGGAAATTGTGCAGGCAGTTACAATCCCTTTTTCCAGGTTTTGCGACTAGGAGGTAAAGTGGGCTGTTCAATAGTTGCTGCATTCTACCAGAGTAACTGATGATAATTCCTTTGATGAGCTGGGGGATGAGCTAATGGTCTAGTGGTGCATGGATGAGGGAGTGAGGGGTTGATCCATAGGCATAAGCCAAGTCCAGCAAAACAACAGTCAGGTTGCCATTGTTGGCTTTGGCCTCCCAGATCATCTTACTGAAAAGCCTGGGATCCTACCTTTCTGGATAGCGGTTTCAGTGTATCCATTCTCCATCACAAATTAGGTAATTTTCTCACCCAGTACAGAAAAAAAGATGTTGCAATCTACACCCTACAGCAGTGAGATTGTTCTGAATTGATCAATGGTTGAGGCGTTCTCTTCTTTTGGGACAAAACAGCCCTCTGCCCTTTTCCAGCATGATGGAATGAGGCCCTTTTTCCAGATACTCTGGAACAGCTTCCAAAGCCTTCTGAGGAGTATTGGTCCCCCTTATATACCCAAGGGTTTACCGCTTGGGGATGGGGCAGATCCCGTTTTGGCCCTCTTCATCAACTCCTGGACTTCCTTCCATGATGGTTCACTGATGTTGAGCCCTTTTTCAGGTGGATCAATGCTGTCGATGTTTGGGCTGGCATCCAACGCCTGGTTTCGGAAGATGTCACTGCGGGTTGACTCGTCAGGTCCTTGATGCCTTACTTTACATCAATGGGGCTTTTTGGAAGCGATTTTTGAGCATCTTGATTTCCACCCTTAAGCCAAGGATTTCCCTTTCCCTTCTGCTTGTTGGTGTGCAGTCATGATGTTCACCTTCTTGTCCTCCAATCTAAATTGCTCCCTGGCCAGATTGTACGTTATTGTTGTGGGAACATTGACTTACTGCCCAGCTGTCCCTGCTAGTGTGGCTTCAAGGACTTTGTCGAGATCTTGGGTCTGGTTGGTCCCATTCCTTGGTGTCACCCGTCTCGGGCCATTTGATTTGTTCTTTTACAGGATGGATTTCTCTCTCTGGGGAGTTATTAGAAGAGTCCCTGAGGTCTTGAGGTGACACAGGTCCTGAGAAATCTCTGCGGTTATGAGGTTCTTCCTGACTGGAGCTCTCCTGCGTTTCACTAGGTTCTACTGCTGCACTATGTGTTCTGCAGGTCTTCCCGCGGTGACACAGTACTTCCATTGCTACCCCAGTTAAAGTTGTTTAGGTGAGCCGTCTCATTATCTGTGAGTCCGATATCCTAGCTTTTTGCCGAATTGTCTGTACTGTTGAGTTGCCCCCACCCCCCCGGGCAACTCTGGGCGCATTGCTTTGTTTTACTTTTTATATCTTAGGTTGGTGCCCTCTTGCGAGTGCTGTGCATGAGCCTGCTAACCTAATACACCCATGCCAGTCTTTCCTGGAGGTCATCTGTTTCTCTGGATGCACCAAACTTCCTCAGTGGCCATTCAGACTTTCCTGGATGCCACTGGTTGCCCAGGGGTTCATGATTACAGTTACATCCAAAGATGCTTCTCCTTCATTACCTTTGGTGAATGTAGCCTTGACGAAAGAGTCAATGTCGTCATGAGGTATCTTGTGATCATTGGGTTTTTCAACCCTGAATAACAACACCCTTAATGTTGGTAGGTCGGCAGTGGTGGCCAATCACTACCCACCTACTCCTCTTGGCTTCCAGTTAAGCTCCTGTCCCCTGCTCCATAACCAACGAGAGCCTCTCTCTGCTGCCTCTCCATCTGAGCTACCATCTTTCTCTCCCGTCCCGTCACACCAATTGCAAGCAGCCATCATCCAACATGTAGTCAGCGTTACCTATTATGATTACGCGTCAAGCCAACGTTAGGTGTGGCATACCATATTTTGTGGATCATGAAGTGCACAGCATTACAAGGTGCAATATCAATGAAAGGGTCTGTTTTCATACATTCGGCGCCCCGAGTTACAAGGTGCATGATAAAACATTTATAAGGTGAAACAAAACAGTCAGAGAAGCTGAACTTTATTCAACTCACCACAATAACTAATAATTCATAACAATACACTCACATTTTAAATCACTAGTCTTCCACAAATCCTTCAAATTCCTCATCATCAGTGTCTGACTTTAACAGTTGGCATCAAGCATGCAAGGTTCCCTCATTGTCCGAGTCAGTCTTGTCGCTATTCAGCGATGAGTCTGGCTTTACTGAAAGCTCAGACCACAGTTACGAAGTGGCAGATTTGAGCGTGTTACGTACCGTTCTGATTGGTCCTTGTGGTCCGCAAAACACGGTAACTGTGAATATGGCAATTAATTTCATACAAATCCTGGAGATGGTTTCTAACACAGCAAGCTGTTTTGTCCGGTAACTCTCTGCAGAAAACAAAAAATAATAAGATGGTGGTTAGGCTGGTGATTGCAAAATTAATTGTATTCATCCACAGTGTACTATTTGTCCTCCAATTTCAATGCAAATTACACCCTCAAAGCAGCACAACTGCTTTTTTTGGAGAGGCATTTCGAGAAGAAAATTTCATTATCATGACCGTAACAACATTACCTAGCATCACGCAATTCTGCAGTTGCTGTATTCATGATTGTCAACAGAGGGCAGACACAAGTCTTCAACAGCAGCTGAGCACATCTTCATATATCCATTTTTGGCACAGCTCCACTACACGACTGTGGCTGCCAGGCCTTATTGTACATTTAGGATTATCATATTAAAAAATCAATGCACATTGGTCCTTTACCGAGATCTTGATTTCTCAATTTTTCGTCTGTCTGGATTGTAATAAATTTGTACACTGCTGTAGCCTCTAAATAACCAGCAACCTCCTCACTGCCTCCTTCTGCTTGTTTCTGCAGAGCCCTTCAGCATCCTGCACTGCTGCAGTGTTTGGCTCAATGCATCGAGGTCACGCCATACCTACTTGTCATGGAGTTTTGCCCACTGGTATATATGATAACACAACAAATACAAATACAAAACCAAGTCTGAGTATCTGTATTTTAAACTGACAGGAAAAAGTGGGGAATACATCAGAAAGATTGACGGCCTATTCTTACAGCTGGACGTTTTGAATGTTCTGCAGCTGCGTTATTTTGTTGTTCAGAATTTTAGCCCCACAATGTAATACTATGACTTTCTCAAGTGCTACATTGTTGCATGATTTTTCTGTTTCAGGGAGATGTGAAGGGTTACCTGCGATGCTCCAGAAATGCAGAGAATATAGCTCCAGAGCCTCTGATCCTGCAGAGGATGGCCTGTGACATTGCTTCGGGACTGCTGCACCTACACAAGCACAATTACACTCACAGGTACATGTTTCACATCTCACAGAACTGCATGTGACTGTTGTCCATGCTGAAGTGTCACACGCAAAACCTTTGGGTTTCCACTTTATGCTCTCTGTTTGCCGGGCTCTTCCTGGAACAATATCCTGGTGCTGCTCGAGTGGTGCATATAGACTCCAGCATCAGTGATTTTGTTGCAGGCGGTGACTCTTTTCTTCAAGAAACGATGCCTCCATTTGGTCTGCAGTACCATTTTTTAGACATAATGGTAGGTCCCCATATATCCAGTGAGCCAGAAGAAACTAAATTCTTTTGGCACCTCCTCATGTTAGCTTTGGGTGCTGCATTGTGTGGTCCAGTCAGGTTTCTGGGATTATATTCACACCCTAGATTTGTTGTTCCATTGTTACTGTCATCAGTGACCTGGCACTGAGGAACTGCTTGCTGACTGCTGATGTCTCTGTGAAGATCGGAGATTATGGACTTTCTCACACCAAGTACAAGGTATGAGTGCAAATTCTCCTGTTTGGAATTGTGAGGAAGTAAGCAAAAAAGTAGCGCAGCTGTCTATAAACAGAGTATTCTCCATTTCCTTATGCGCTTTAGGATGATTACTTTGTAACCTCAGATCAGACATATGTCCCACTGCGCTGGATTGCTCCAGAGCTTGTTGACGAAGTGCACGGAAACCTGCTGGTAGCTGATCAGACTCAACAGAGCAATATCTGGTGGGACAAAGACAAAATAAGAATTTTGACGCAGGAAGTTTACAAAGGTATTATAAGGAGTATTCACACTGACACTGCTGCTCTGCAGGTCATTAGGTGTGACCATCTGGGAGCTGTTTGAACTGGGAAATCAGCCATACAGACACTATTCCGACAGACAAGTACTAACCCTTGCTGTGAGGGAGCAACAGCTGAGACTAGCCAAGCCACTGATCACAGGGCCACTGGCGGAGCGTTGGTAAGACCATGTCACTGTGGACGTGCAGAGAACACATCATAACATAACATAACATAACATAACATAACATAACATAACATAACATAACGGAATGGAATTCAATGCAATGCAATGCAATGCGTTGAATTTTGACGACACACAAAACTGAACGTTTTAGAACACTCCAACTTTTCCAGAATTTTAGCATAGCTTAGAAGAAATAAGGAGATGAAGTTAAAAAGGAAATAATAGAATTAATTTGAAGACCAAAATGTATTCTGAGCATTAGAATTGCGGGACACACTTTTGGTTAACCTTACCATCTTCTTTAGTATTTTTTGTTTGTTTGTTTTCTTTCTTTATTTTTATTTTTTACCTCTGGCACTTTATTACCACTTTTGTGCCAGTTCAAGCTGTTCATTTGACTTGAACTGCTTGAATTTCAATGCTAAACTGGAAATATTTACATGTTCTAAAACTTTTGACCAGGAGTGTATGTGACACATTCTTTGTGGCATATTTTGTGATTCATCAGTAGTTATCTGTCACATCAGCTAGAACACATCTCTAGGTAGGTTGATGTTTTAATGATACATTGTTCGGAGACTTTACTAGTGAGATCTGAGAGAGGGCAACTCTTTGTATAGACTTAGACTAGACTCGTTACAGTTTCTCATAAGATGTCAGAATAAGTGTACACACAACGAGAGGCACAAGTGAATACACTACACACACATTATGGTATAGAAATGTAAACCCCATTGTGAATTCATCAACTCTCTTAATCCGTTCTCCCACTTACACACTTCAAAGAATAGCAAGCTAACATCCTTTACTATCGCAGAGAATCTTATTTGATCTATTCAGTTGAATGACTTGTTGATATTAGTGATTGAATGTTAACATGTTGAGGAGCTCTACCTGCTCCATCCTGAAAAGCACCTTGAAATAACTTCTGTCATGATTTGGCGTTCCATAAATAAAATCAAATTGATTTGAATGGATAAAGTAAATACACTACATTCTGTATGACTTCTCCTTTACGTTCTCATGAATGACACTTATTTTGCTGAACAGCTTCCAGTTTTGAACTTTGTCTAAAAGCACTCTCTATACTTATTACTCTCAGGTATGAAGTGATGCAGTTCTGTTGGCTTCAGCCTGATCAGAGGCCCACTGCAGAGGAAGTGCATTTGCTCCTCAGCTACTTGTGTGCCAAAGGCGCCAGCGAGGTCGAGGAAGATTTCGAGAGGCGCTGGAACTCCTTGTGTCCAAACTCCAGCCACAACATCCACTGCGGTGCCCCTGCCATGTCGAGGGACTTCCCCTCATCCACCACTTCCCCCTTCCCACTACTTGAGCATTTTTCAGGTGGTGATGGCTACCACTCAGAATGCGGGGATGACATACTCACAGTCACAGAGACTAGCCAGGGACTAAATTTCGAGTACAAGTGGGAGCATGCAAGAGCAGAGCAGTCAAGGTACAGAGCCGCAGGTTCCTCTGGCAGCGTCGGCCAGATTGACCACCATGGTGAGAATGTATTTTACCCACCAGGGGGCATTTTAGGGGGCTGTTCCATGGATGATCTTAGTCACGATGTTTCACCAACTACCTACTACCAATCCGAGCAACTTCATGCTCCAGGCGTTGTGCCTGTCCTTAGCGGCCACAGTCCTTCAGCCAGCAGTGATTATTACATCCGCATCGAAGAGCCAATAGACTGTAACATTGACCCAGATTACGCAATGTGCTCCTACAGCCCAGACTACCAGGGCAGCAGTGGAAGTTTCCTGACTGGAAGTGCTGATTCAGGTGAATGCATGACTTGTCCATCACTGGCAAAAATCACAGCTCCTTATTGGTCTGCAGATGTCCTTCGACCAGATCCTTACAACTCAAATGACTCCAGTCCTGCTGTATCTTTGACGATGGAGCCGCTCCTGGGACAGGTAGCAGACAGCAGCCCTTTGCATCCATGGGAAGGAGGTCACTATGTGTCTTATAAAGATAGAGATGGAGGCTACTACTTTGAACATTCCCCGCCTCTGGGGTTAGATCATTGCATGATAGGAGAACAGCGCCGTATGCATCACCAAGAAAGCTGGGGATCACGGAGCCTGCGTCAGGCTCTCGGTGAGTTAGAGAACCCTTTGGGTATTGCCCCATCTATGAGCAGTCCGCCTCGACAGGCATTTAGAGACACGTACCTGGACACAAGTGAGAGCTGCATTATAGGGAAGAAAATATCTAGTGGCTATTATGACATGATGGGCTCCTTGAGGAAGATTATGCCTAGCCACACTAGGCCCATCAGCCATTCTGTGAGTATCAACATGGAAACCGGGGGGGCGCATTTCACTGGGCACAGAGACAGCGATTCTGAGGAGGAGGAGGAGGACGAGGATATATTTGTCGAGAGGCACAGCTGCAACACATGGCCTGCACGGTATGGCCACGGCAGCCTGGCTCATGAAAGGAGAATGACCCATAGCTGCAGAGATGATGCCTATGTAGACTTCCATTATACAATGCCGAGCACTGACATTGAAGACTCCTGGCCGGAGGAGCACAGTTTGACTTTTCACACATTGCCAAAACACATTCATTACATTGGACCGCACCAGGCCAAAGACAATAATGGCCAGTCGAATTTAACCAGGCACCAGACAATGGTGCCCACAGACAAGTGCAACGCTTATGTATACTTGTGTCATGAGGCAGATGCTCAGGTACCAATGTCTGAACAGTGCTGCCATTCTCACTATGTTGACCCTCTCACTGGACTGCTGTTGACAAATAATGGCTACAGTCATTGTTACAGTCAAAATACTAACATCAGGGACACAGTCGTTGATATCCCAAGCGGCGATGAAGTGATCAATCTATCGCCCGCACCTGGTGGCCCCATCGTGCAAAAAACTGTTTTGAAGGTTGATGGTTCTGCTGTCGAGAGTCAAGATCAATACCTACATCTTAAAACGTGTGATATCGTCCTCTGCACAAATGGGGAGGATGTCATCAAAGAAAGAATTATCACACCGAGCCAGCCAAAGGTTGAAGAGATTACCCTCGTTATGACCAAAGCCACACCACCACCAGTTGACAATGTCCGTGCGATGGCTCCGGCCAGTGATACACAGTGTGAGATGAGTCAGACTGGTGACAGTGGCATGGACAGAGGCAGTGTCAGCCTTGTTGATATTCTTGACTGTAGTGACGACGACAATGGTGATGTTGATGGAGAAGATGACAATGACGATGACTTAATAGATGTTACCTCGGGCATTTTTGCCGATGAGTCCAGTGACCTCCATGCCTCTCCCGCCTTTCAATCCCTGCAGAAACAGGGGGGAAACCTGGATTCCGTGGACTCGATTGACCTGCCGTCTACGGGTGGATCTGGTGAGGGCTTGAGCCCTGCATCATCTCACCCCTCAAGCTCCCCCAAAGCAATGGACAGTGGCTATGACACTGAAAACAATGAAAGCCCAGAGTTTGTTCTAAAAGAACCCCATGAACACCGCAAACCATCAATGGCTAACTCAATACTTGATACTCATGTTGAGGAGCATGAAGAAGAAACCACAAGCTATGAATCACATGTTGATGATTTTTCGATAGGAACCAAACAGACAGATGACCAGGTCCTTTTACCACTTAGCAACAATATTCCATACAGAGATTCTGCATACTTTTCAGATGCTGAGAATGAGAGACACTCAAGACATGAAGTGGATGAGGTTGAAAACAGAGGTGAGGACCTGACAGGTCTGAAGGGGCAAACACTAGTTGGTGAGAAGGAGAGCCTATCGACAGAGGATTGCAAGTGTGATGAAATTGAAATGAAACCCACATTGTTTGAAGAAACGGAGCAATCCTCCCCAGTATTGAGAGCAGATGGTCAATTTGAGGGACAGAACTTGGAACATTGTGACTCTTCTTCCATCGCTGAGGATGAGTGGCCACCGCAAGGCGAATGTTCATCCCTTGGAGACTGGGCAGCAGAGGTGGTAGGAGCCATGGAGGAAGCTCTTGGCGCGCTGAATGAAGAGTGTATCTCCAGTGCTCTAGTGGAGACCGAGCAAGAGGAGGATAAAGCCAAATCTGTTCAAGACTTAGACAGAAGTCAAGGACCAGTCGTGAAAACCAACCTAAACAAAGAGGTTCTACATGTATTACCAAAAGACGAGGTGGCCCTGCAGAAAACAGCAAGCAGACGGTTTTTATCCTCCTCTGTGGCTCTCTCTCAATTCCCTTCAGTCGAAGGCCTCGGGACACGATGTCACGGCGAGGCTGATGAGTACGGCGACTCTGATGACAGTGACGACTCAGATGAGGAGCTGCGGAGCTACAATGTACAGGAGCAAAGCGGAGGCGAGGACAGTGATGAGGACACCTACCTTGTGCCCATCATCGTGAGCGACGACAGCGATGCCCACAAGCTGCGCAGCCTCCTTAAGGTGCCCACTCCCCCCACAGAGAGTGCAGAGGAAAGCGCGCATGCCGAGAAGAAGATTGTGTCCTTCTTTGATGATGTCACAGTCTATCTGTTTGACCAGGTGAGCAGATACATTGCGGTCTGATGAGGCAACAGGGTTATTGGACATTTTGACATGGAGCAAAAAATGTGTAAAAAATGTGCTAAAATGTATTTGTTGTGTTTTGGAAGACTTGTGTTGAGTGTTGAATAGTGTTATGTAGAACACTTGTCTCCCTGCTTTTGTCATCGTCAAGAGAGCTTTGCTAGTTACATCGTCACTGGCGAAGGGACCAGTGAAATGAAAGGAACAGTGAAATGATAGGAACAATGAAATGAAAGTTGCAGTGCAGGCAGAAATGTGCAAAGTAAGCTCTAAAAGTACCAACAACAATGTCGTCACGTAACTCCAAGGGAATATGGAATGGGCAACAGCAGGTTCCACAAGCAGGAACGAGAAAGAGTCTTAATGCCTGTTGGTTATTCATGACATTGTGTGCCATAGTTTAGTTTTTTTAGACGACAAATTCTATGTAAAAACAGATTGGACTGGTGATTCCGTCGTCACTCCACCTGTAAGTTTCCCATTCAATGTAGGTTTAGGTTGTAGAGTAATTCCCTGCTCCTCTCCTACCTCATGACTTGATTGTAGGACAGTCCAACCAAAGAGCTGGCAGATCACAGCTTACCTTCGGAAGAAAGGGACCAGAGGCTACCGACAAAAATGCGGGAGAAGCTCAACGCCTCAGATGACTCCTCAGATGGGAATATCTCAGAAGAGAGTGAGTACCAAACTTCAAAATTTGATATTTTTTTGTTTTGTTTTCCCAACACTGATACAGAGGGTTAGCTTCTTCATTAAAAACAAACCAAACATATAAGCTGCTCATCACAAGCTAAGCATGTATCCCTTGTGGTCTGTAATTTGTCCCATAAAGGTACAGGATATGAGTGGGAAGACGACTTTCCTCTGCTCCCATTGCCAACATCCACCTCAGGAT
>OMPJ01010092.1:45363-55664 GCA_900312935.1 Carapus acus
AAAAATACCTTAAAACTGGTACACGACGTAGCAAAATGCAATCAAACCTCTCTCAAACCACAAATCACCTTGACTGATGTATGATGAGTAAGAACAAATCTAAGGTCCCAGAATTCTGCTGATTCAGACATTAATGGGCTTGTCAATTCCAAAAACAAAGATTATTCTGCATCTTTTTTTGTGAGTGTTTGCATCTGTATTGATGAGTTCCATTGCGATTACGCAAGTATTTTTGAGGCAATGGCGTACTTCAAGGCTTGTATCTCTTGACTTTTCTTGCAGGAGACAGTGAGAATGGAACATAAGAGTAACAAACCAGCTACACAGATTTACTGCCATCTTGTGACGAGAACCTAAGCATGCTTTATTTTCAAAGGCAGCCTCTAAAAAAAAGACAATGAGTGCCTGCAACTCTTTGAAAACTCACACATTTGAAAAGTTGTCACCATGACACCGTCACAACAGATATTAACAGTTAGAGTACTGAAGATTATAAAAATATGTCCTATTTGCAAATGAATTATATGTATGTACTGTATGTAGAATTTATGATAGAAGAAAAATTTGTTTGAACTCTACATATTTTTTTGATAAAAGAAACAACAATGGACAGGAGGTTGAAGAATGTCAAATGTGCTAGGCGTCAACTTAGATATTGATATGTAAAGTAAACAACACTCGAGACCACAGACGCATGGCAGCAAACCCTTTTTAATCATAGCACTCTGGAGTAGTATTTTGCTCCAAACAGACTTTTTATCAACACTGCTTCACTCACCATGATGATTATCGATAAGAATTCCTAAAATGGACTTATAGTTTAATTAGTTGATATCTGGATCCATTAGGAGACAAGGGAAGAGAATCACTATGGCAATAGCCTGATAAAATAAGATAATTTCTATGGAACAATGTGATTTCAGATTTTTCTCCTGTTTCAGAATCTCACCTGTACTGTTTAACATGAGTATATCACACATTGCTTGTAGTCATGACCAAGCAAATGACTGCTAATCTGCTATCAAACAGTCTTTGTACACGAGTTGTTGGGTCCATAAAAGAAACTTACTTCACTTTTAGTTCCTGTTACATTTTGGAAATGTAAGAATGCATGTTTAAGAGTGGTAGATGACATTGATTTAATTTCGTAAGGAGAAAGTCTTTGTTTAAGGGAGTTATATGCTAATCTCATGCTGCTGGTCCAAAACAAGCAGTATAGAATGGATGATTTGTGTCAATGTTTACATATCTTACGTACAAATGACCTAGAAACCTAGAAGTGATTTTGGCTTATGTAGAAAAAAAAATTGAGTGCTGCTCAATTTATGTCAACTCAACTGTAAAACTGAACAAATATGACCCTAATACTGATATTTGCCTCATTCTGGACAACCAATTTTATAACTTGATGAGAAATAAGAACAAGTGCTGTAGACTTAAACACCAAATAAGGCTGAGAGCAGAGGAGGGAAGCAGGAGATCGATGTTAGTCATGCGGAATACAAATTTTGTTGGATTGCAGAGGTCTTAGTCAGACAAAGTCACATCACGTACAGCATGTAGCAGCCATGTTATATTTCATCTAAATTTAGACAGGAAGAAGACCATACTGTGAAAAACACTCACGCAAAATTGGCATGTCAAGTATGTAGAAGCCTACTGTGCGTTAACTGTCACATTACCTGCCTCAGATGTAAAGAACATGTTCCAATTTGCCTTTAGAAATAGTAGAGGTAAAACTGGGTAACACCAAAGACATCTGTCCATTAGTAAGTTCTGAGAGTCTTCAGACAAATCACAGGTCTAGTGACATCATGTCCACTACAAATCAATGGGTTTCTGCCATCTCACACAGGGCACACATCTCGCAGATTTTCAGTCAGAGCCTTAGAATGGAAAATGACTGGGCTTGAAATTAAGATTCTAATACAATCACAGCATTCTGAAGCATTTGCACATAATATTTGCTTGTGTTGCAAAAGTGCTGCACTGTCATCATCAGTGATGCTTGGTGAGGTTTGTGGTTGGTGAAGCATTGACGTCATCACAATCTGATTTACATATGAACCCTACAGAGTAAAATTTTCACCATTTGATTGCACATCACTGAATAAACATAATCATTATTTAGTCAAAAATCTTTCTTTGTATGATGACAGGTGAGGCAAGGCCTCTCCCGCATCCCTTGACTGGACGTCACTGATCATCATGAGTATTTATCACTGGACATGAGGCTCACACATCACTTTCGCTGTTTTTCGTTTCCACATTAACATACCAATGGCACAAGATGGAGTTTAACTGACGCAGGATTGATTGTGCCTTTCGAAATGCATCTGGGGCAGTGACATGATGATGTGTGTTGTAATTTGTGGTAAATTTGACATTCTCTGCATTGACAGGATCATATGATGAGGAATGCTGATTTCAGCTCAAACAAATGAGATGCAACCGATCATTCAGCAGTAGAGTCCTGCTCGGCAAACACGTTCCATTTCTTTTCTTCAGCAGAAATGTTAGACTCAATTTAGGTCAGATTGACTGGACACCAAAATCATTGCTGTCCACTTGAGGGTTTATTTTCCTGGTGTTTGGAATCATCCAGATATTTTTTAACTTTGACACTCACTTTCAGCAGTGTTGATGTAGAGTAGTCGCGAGGTCAGAGGGTACCACGGGGATCATTCTTCTGTCTGCCTCTGCCAAAGAGACGATGATGTTCTGCATCAGGAATGCAGATGGAATTGCTGGTTTACTTTTAAACTTGGTGAGTGAGAGAAATTCACAATGGCAGCTTTCACCAGTTGCGAAGCAAGGAAGATAGTTCTCATACTGAGGAATTGCAACACTTTCCATAAGACATGCATCACTCACAACTTTACTTTCTGTATCTTCTATTAAAAATAAATAAAAGTCTTGTTTTACACACTAGAACACGACACGTCTTTTCATTTCATTTGTTTTACATCCATGAGTAAGAATATATTGAATATTTCAGATTCTATGATATAGAAAATGAAATGATAAGTTTGGTATTTGGGTCATGAATGGTGTATACTGTAAATTGTAAACATTTATGCCAGTGGCATATGGGCAGCAGAGGCTGTCCCTCACCTGTCATCATTAGAAGAAAAAAGATTAGAATTAGATAGTTATACTTATGCAGCGATTTGCATCATAAACTTTTTTTTTTAAATCAAATTTCACCAGTGTTGGATTTTTCAATTTTCATTCAAAATAAGCAAGTCTGTGGGGTTCATATGTATTGTGAGCTGATTGTGAGCAAATCAGTGCCTCACCAGCCAGGAACCTCCCGCACCTTACTGATTCGTGTATACATGAGTACACTTTTTCTGACTTTGATTGGGAGATATGACTGTGATTATGACTTTACAATATCCTGCAGCTCAGGAACAAACACTGGGATTTGATGAACCCAAAGTCATTCCACATGTTCCATGGTAGGGCACCCTGGATGCAACATCAAGAGTTAAAAATACAAGATCTTTCCCAAAATCTATTTATTGGACGGAACTCAAGAGCTCGGGTTGTTTGGCGTCAGGGAGGGGCAGGTCTATAACAATATACAAAAAGGCACTTAAAACAAATCAAGCTGACCTCTCCAAAGAAAAATAAGCAAACAAATGACAACCTTCTTTCCCTCCCTAATGAAAATCAGGAGAAAATTATTAACATAAATGGCCTCCTACAACAACCCCGCGTTTCCAAAACGTTCTGTGAATGTGAACATTGCTCACAAGATCTTTCAACAAAACAGGCAGTAGTCGGCTGCAACACGCAGCAAAGTCGATACAACAACAGTGGGCACAGGTAGGTAAGCAGGCTCAGGTAAGCAGGCTCAGCCAAGAGTAGGAGGAAGAACGGCTTGCTGATCCTCCATCCTCCACTATAAGTTTGCGGGACTGCGCCAGTCACATTTCAGCACCTATAATAAAACAGGAGAGAACACAAACACGCCTCGGTGGACAACATCACTCAGTGCACAGGAGGACACGTTACGTACTTGGTCTCCCAGAGATCCCCTCCAAAATGACGAGGAGTCATCACACCGAGCAGACTGGACAGTCACACTTGACGTGATATGTTTGTGAGAAATGTACATAGCTATATCATCATATATACTGTACTTGCTGGATTTTGCTCTGATTCCAAAGTTGACTTCAAAATCCAACACCAACAAAATTAATTTAATCAACAAAACCAACAAAATCAATTTCACCCATGAATTCTATGCAAAGCTGTGGAGTACAAACAAATTAAGTCTCAAAACTTTTGAAGCATTCTGACCGTCAATCTGTCCTGAATGGGGGGTGCGATAAAAAATGAGCAGACAACAGACAACAGTAAGGGTCATCAGATACACACACTCACACAAACACACACAGCACACACGCGCAAATTTGAGAGGGAGCTGCAGGAGAAGGGCAGACTGACAACACAACAAAAAAGGTTTTGCAAAGAGAGCGAGGGGTGCTCAACAAGCAGATTAAGACAAACTCACACACCGGCCGACAGATCTGTTGTGTAGGACTTGATGTTGATATCCCTCCATAGATTCAAACCTCAGGCAACCATAGGACCATGTGGAGTTATGTGGAGTGATGCATCCCTCGGATTGTAATGTGAGCATCCTCCTTCATAGATGTTTTGCTGAATAACCCACGATACCTCAAGAAGGTTCAGCAGTGTCTTTGCATCTTGCATTCCACTAAGATGTTGCTGGACTTGAAAATACAGGGCATGTGGGGTCTGTGCCATACCACTGGTTTAGCTTTGCAAGAGAGGGCCACTCATTGTAGGCAGTGCTGATGGTAAAGCTGGCCCTGAATGCCTCCATCTCCCACAAAGCTTTACAGGAGATCTTTCTCTTCTCCACTCCTTCCCATGCTATCTGCTTGCTTTGCCTGAACCATAGCTTGTGTGCCCTTGCCTGCTTCCTCTTCCCGCCATACCTCCTAGACCACCAGCTTGCGTTCCTCAGCCGGATTGGCCTTGCTCTGAGCCTGTGCACTGCCCTCAAGATCAAGACCACTCCTCCACTCTTGAACTGGGCCCACGATGTCCCTGCGCTTGAGTGCTGCCTGTGCCTGCTCAGTTGCGGCCAATAGGGTCCACTTCTTTCCGATGACTAGGATACAGGCCGCTGCGGCTACAAATGGATCGCTCGAATCCAGTAGCATCATCTCCAATCTGACTGTGGTGAACTTGGACTCCTCTGCCAGACTAGTAATGGGCAGGTGCAACATTCCTTTGCCATACAGACCAATGCTGCTGAAGCTTCTTCATTGTGTTTGAGTTAACCAGTTTTTCCATCTTTTGTCACCTTTGAGAGTGAAACTTCATAGAGGGTTAGTGGTCAAGGGAGACATGGAAGTCGTCTATACTGCATGCACCAGAGCTTCAACTTCCCTGGAAGCAGAGCTCTGTCGCTGTTCTCAAGGCCACTGGCCACCTCCTTCCTGAGCTGCTCCCCTGGCTCTTTGTCTTGGAGGGAAGCACCATACCAAAGACCTAGGGTCCTCACAGGCTACTCGGACACCTATAGAATGGGTTCCTTGCCAATGTCGAAGCAGTGACATGACAGCTACCCCTACAACAATACAATAATACCCCTACAACGGAGATGGTTCGGGACCTGTGTTGCTTGATCTTCATGGGAGCCAACTCAATTTTATTCTGGAGTTTTTCTAGGAGCCATACTGTGCAGGCTTTGGTCGTGGTCAATGTCATGAGGGTGCGCGTGAGGTTTCCAGTGACCAACAAACAGGAGAGGCAAGTGAAACCGTGCCTCAGGCGGTCATCATGGAAAGAAAAAAATGCAACATGATACGAATAATGAGAGTTTCATATTTATCCAGTGATTTGCACTATTCAGTTATTTCTAAAGACTACCTGATGAATGTTGCTTTTCAAATGGTGAATAAAGAACTCTGTAGGGTTCGTACCTGTATGTTTGTTAACCTGATTGTGATGAAGTCACTGCCTCATCAGCCATGAACGTCACTGTTAGTTTCCTGCTTTTGAAGTGCAGAGATCACAAGTCATCTACAGTAATTGGTCAGCATTGCACTGAATTGTTCAAACATTGATTGTAGCCTTGGCGGTATTGCTTTACCTCACCTCAAGGACTTCAACCAAATATGTTATCATGTTGGTGGAAACAGGCTTGTGTTGGTGCGGGACTCCCGCAAATTTCAGCATTTGAAACAAAAGTGCACAGTTTCTCCAAAATTCCTGTATCAAAAGCAAAACCTATTTGACTTTGCCGCTATTCTTCAATTATACCTGCTGTCTGCAAAGTTCATTGTCCACATAATTAGGACATTGTTGAACAAACAAAACTGACATCAGATTCCATAAATGTGTATGTGGTTTACCCATAACTGCCCACGGTTGGTGTTAAGATCTTTCTGAAGAGTTTACAACTTTGCATGAATGAATGTCAGCACCACACAGCAAAAGCATCTTCAATGAAGTTGTAAATGCAAACTCAAAATCAACTGTTGTTACCTGCTGTTAGTCCTTGCTATGGCATTTAAAGGTGAGGAGCATTGGAGGTAACAAAAAACCTTAAAATGTCATTCTGTATCCATCTGGCAAAGCCTGATTTTATGGTTATGGTATATGTCAGATTTCTGTCCTAGTCACTACTCCCAACCAAAGTAAAAGGGTTGAGAAAATAAAGGCAATAAACATCTAATTTGCTGCTGACCAGGGACACATGTTCCACATATGTGAAGATTGTTTGATACCATAACTGTCCCATGTGGACAGCAGTGGCTGTTGAGATACCAGGCATAAGCTGACAAGTACAGAGAAGAGCAATCCAGCATCTTTATTAAGCCCAAAATAATCAAACCGCCTCTTTCCAGATAAACATTTTGTGTTTCACTTAAAAGGACATCTTCTCCAAATCAAACTTAACAACAGTGTAGCACAGCATGACAATTCTGTCCTCTCTCTTACCGAAACAAATACAGTATGGATGAGGAGTGACTTCCATGCAACAATCCTGAACCATTTTCTGCAATCTTTTATTTTTTTGGACCAGTTACATTGTCTTTACCAGAGAATTATGTAAGACTTTACGTAAGTTGCAATACAACAGACATCAATGTTGTGTTGGCTTCTGCATTTGATCCACAGCTTGTGGCACTAAATCACTGCCTCAGAAACTGAGCATGCATGATCAGTGTTGTAAATTACACTTTTAATTCATTTGTTGCCCGCTTTATCATGGAGTCTCCCTGATGATGATTTTTATCTCCACATGATAATTGAACAGATGGCATCCTAGAAACATGTGCATGTCCACTTAACTAGTGAAAAAGTCCTCTATTACTCAGGCACTGTGGTCCAAAATCATACACTTGCATCTGCTTCCATGGACAAAGGTAACTTGACATCGATCAGCCTCACATTGATTTTCTGTACAGTTGAGATTGATCATTTTAGAGTGTTTATATAAAGGAAGTCACAGTTATATAGATTCTTGGTTATGGTGAAATTTTATCGATATTATCTGACAAAAAGTTTGTATGTCACATTTTTGTACTTAACGTACGTTGACGTTGACACTCTCATCGTCTTCAATGAAGACTACCTCCGTCTTCGCCAGAAATACACATATTCACAATATCTGATCACCACATGGGATACATGGCCTCTGATATGAGAGGGAATTCTGAAAGCTCACGGCATGAGAAAGTGAAATCATCAGAACACATTGAAGGACCCTGCAAAATATTTGATTATGATGTCATTGTTTACAGCATGACATTTGGGGTCAATGCATTTTACACTCAACACAGTTCACTTAATGCTCCTCCAGTCAGAGCATGGTTTTGGAGTTCAATGGTGCTGAGAGCCAGTTTCTGAAAGAAATACTTCTGGATGATCATTTCATAACATGTTGAAAAAAAAAAACAATCCAACAAAAAACCCCAAAAGATTTTACTTCTACTCTCTGTGACGTTATTTTTGGCACTATAATTCTGAAACAGCTTTTTTTTTTTTTTGGACAAAAACATAACCTTTCAGTTTCATCTCCCACTTCATGACTCAACGAAAACGAAAACAACAACAACAACAACAACAACAACAACAAAAAAGCTTTGTTTTAGGTATCTGCCACTTAAATTGCAAAGATTTTCACTGACTTTTGCATAATGTTTGACCTATGTATTTAGAAAAACTGCAGCGGTACTGTAAGCTTAAGTTAGAGCACAGGTGATTTAGTGTACTGATTTCAGCAGTAATAACTTTTTTAGATGTTGAATATCTGGCTATTGAAAGAGCTTGTTAGTGCTGAACTTCTAAAGATCCATGGTGTTTGGAGATCACTTTGACAGATGAACATACCTCTCTTCACTGACATAAAAGAAATTTACATGCATGACAGACAGCAATAGATACATTTTGTCCATTCCGTTGATGTCAAAGTAGAGGCGGCCGAAAGCCGTCACTACCGCTGCCTGACTTGATGGAACTCTGTAAGAAGGTCTTGCCACCGTTGTGTTTGTCCAGGCAGTTGGAGAGCAAAGAGTAGTGGTGGAAGAGTAGGAGGCAGGGGTGAGACAGATTCAGACACCAGCCTCTTCCTTGCTTTGGTGTGCTCTGGAAGAGTCAATTGCCATAAGCAGGTGGTAGGGAGGCAGGAGGGACAGATGGAAGGGTTGGTCTCCAGTTTGTAAGATTGTCTGTCCTCACACTGTTGAAATCAATTTGCCCTCAGCAGAGCTGTGGACAGAGAGAGAGAGACGCTGTGTGTCTGTGGCTCTATTGCCTCCACTGTTAACTGGGTGGCATTTGGCAGCATTATACAGACATTTACAGGCACATATGAGGAGATAGTGGTCAGAAGTTTGAGAACATCCCAATTCTTTCAGTTGATTATTGAAATTCAAGCAGTTCAAGTCTAAGGAACAGCTTGACATGGTACTAAGGTAAGTGGTGAACCGCAAGAGGTAGAGGAAAAAGGTAGGATAACCAGTTGTGAGATAAGTGAGATAACCTGTTATATCTGTCAAATGTGGCTACTTTGATGAGTCAAAGGTTTACAATATATCTTGCTTTCTTAACTGATTCTGTGATTTTCTTTTCTACCTGAAGTTGTTTCTTCTATTTCTTCTCTACTTTCATTTCAGAGTACATTGAGACATCAAACTACATAATTTTCAATACAATTCTGAAAAAACTGAGGAGTTGTAAAACTACTGACAGGTGGTCCGCCTCTAACTTTAATGAGGTAGGGACTGAAAATTAAACCATTAAGAAATCCACACTCTCTCCAAAGGACAATTTTGAATCACTGATATACCTATTATGTACACTTTTGATAGGGGGTGGAAACCAGAATACACAGAGAAAACTGTGGGAACATTAAATCGGGCCCCTAAGATGAAAACCGCTTGTGGGTGTATGCTCACAATCTCAAGATGTCCACACAGTTTTCTACTTTTTTCTTTTAGGCACAGGAGCATTTAGGTTTGTACTGTTTGATAGATAGTTTCGCTCCTTTGCTCCCTTTGAAAAACAAACTTAAATAATTCATCAATTTCCTTTGCTGAATTTGTGCCAAGTCAGAAATTTTGATGAAATTGAAATTGGTTGGGGTGGCAGAGGTGATGCAACGAGGATCACATCACAAATCTATCAAAATAAAAAGCCCTTACCTAGTCGGGAAGTCAGGCTCAAACTCTTCAACACCTTGCTGTGAATACAGTGAAAGGAAAATAAAAATGTATAAACTAAGTAGAAAAATGTAATCTCAAAACTTTAAATACTGCAATACCGGAAGATGACAGCAGGTGGCAGAAAAATAACGATAAATCACTAGCTCACTATCACACAATACCTCAATTACATACTGATGAGAGACTCAATCTACATCATCATAATGTTTAGATTCCGGTAGCATTCATTGCATAACTGAATCTGCAACATAAATTGGTATACAACTTGCACTATACTACTACAAATAATGTTAGTATTACCATCATTACTAATACTAATAGTAGTGCATGCAGTGCTTATGCTGACATAACTACAACAGGACATAGTATTATTTTTTGTAGTTCTAATGTCAGTTATGCTACCACTGCATAGATAGATTCTTTACAGCAGACAGATAGATAGATAGATAGATAGATAGATAGATAGATAGATAGATAGATAGATAGATAGATAGATAGATAGATAGATAGATAGATAGATAGATAGATAGATAGATAGATTACTTTGCTCACACTTTTGAGCCTTGGTGTACGTTCATCCAGTAG
>OMPJ01010092.1:55684-71482 GCA_900312935.1 Carapus acus
GTAGTGCATGCAGTGCTTATGCTGACATAACTACAACAGGACATAGTATTATTTTTTGTAGTTCTAATGTCAGTTATGCTACCACTGCATAGATAGATTCTTTACAGCAGACAGATAGATAGATAGATAGATAGATAGATAGATAGATAGATAGATAGATAGATAGATAGATAGATAGATAGATAGATTACTTTGCTCACACTTTTGAGCCTTGGTGTACGTTCATCCAGTAGAGTTAATATATGTTCATATGACACACTTCACTTATAGAGAAAGGCAAGGAGGCGTGTTTCCTCTCGCCTACAAAATTCCATGGCTGCTCACACGCATACAGACAGTCAGCCCAAGCCAGACTGTGTGATGCAGAGGGGTGCTGATTTGTGTTTATGTAATCCAGTGTAGCAGAGCATTCTCAGCAAGCAGTGACACACAAGAACTCGGTGCTCCACTGAGGGAGGAGACAGCCTGTCAGAGCGCGGCTATTTTGGTGCCTATGTCAGTGGAAGGAGGCATTAGAACAGCATCCCTCAATGTGTTAAACACTCCAGGCAAAGCCGAACTCAGTCTGCAGTTTGTTTGCAGAAGTCAGATGTGAAAATTGGTGGACGGAATAGACTGTTTGCAGTAATATTAGCATTAGCGCCCTGTTATACACGGACACACTATTATTTAACGACTTCATTGAGCTAATGGCAAACAATCACTTAAAGCCCCAAATCCTTTTTCAGTGAAAGTCTAGTTCTTTGCCAGGGTGTGCGAAACAGTTGTGTGTGTTGCTTGTGAGTCTGTTGCGTGCAAGTCTGTTTTTATTTCCAGTAGGATGAAGACTCGCTAGATTGTCTGGCAGACAATGCTGTTGTCTCGGCCGGTCTACCACTGAATGCAGGTCAACACATTCTTTTGGGAGCTGTTACTTTGTCCTCACTGCACTGCAAGTCCCATGCCTAATGGCCGGTAGCTTTGCTAGCTATTGGAGTGCATCATTCTTCCTGGAATTTTGAGCTTAGAGTCTCATTGAAAGTGTATGAGCAAACATTGACACCTACCTGAGGAAAGCCTGGTACTGCCACGCTGTAGGGGCGTTGCTGTCTGCTATGGCTTGTAGCAGCATTCTGTGCTGCCATGCGGGAGTGCATGTCATAATCAGGGACTGGCAGGGCAATATCGTCTCTCTCTAGAAGGTTTCCTGTGCTGCTGCTCTTGCCATGGTGGAGGCTGCCAGACAAACCGGACAACACACTCAGTACAGCAATGCCAGTTGCAGCCTCTTCGTAGTTGCTGAGTCTAGATTCCAAAGTCAGGTACATAAACATCCTAAAATTCCAAAGCTAGCAGTGGATCATCCAAAAAGGTCTGTTAGAAATATGAATGCACAAATCATGAACAAAATGTGTGAATCAACCACATATGGATAGTTTACGGTAAATACATTCTGGAAAGTAACAAACTGATGTGAAAATTTTACAACTGCTTGAATTCAAAACCTACTTGTGTACTCGAAGCTGCTTCATTGAATTGTCACCTTCCGTGATCACCCTGGTGTATGAGAAAGGAAACCAGCCACGCCTAGACGGAAAATAGAAGAAGAAGATCGCAAATGAACCACGTAACACCCCTTTCCGATGATGTGGTGGGCAATTGGTGTAATGAGTCAGGCACTCACATCCTCGTCTTTTCATTCTCTCCATAGTGCCAACCGTCTCTAGCTTCCGGAACCAGCAAGGTGATCACGTCGCCATCAGCAAAGCTCAGCAGGGTGCTGTTGTCCCCGGCGGCATGGGAGAAAATAGCTTGCACACGGGTTCTACCATTTCTCTCCAGCCCTGCTGCCATGGAGCTGGACCGGGGCAGTGTGCGAGTCTCAGCTGATAGGGGTGAGAAGATGGAGTTGAGGATGAAAAGAGAAGACACGAGAAGAAAAAATGTAAATAAACAAACACAAAACTTCAACTTCATTTATTCTCTTCACTTCTGATCTTACTCAGCGTGGTCTTGCTCTTGGCAGGGACCACCTTGCGTACAGGCAGTGTGTTGGAGTAAACATCTCCCCCGTGTTTCTGTAGCTGCGGCGAGGATTTGCTCTGGGCTGCCTTACTCTCCATCCACTGCTGGTAATCCTCGCCACCATGAGCCCCGGCTGTGCCGTTCATCACAGGCATCACTCCTTCCACACTTCCCATCGCCCTCTGCAGTGAAGGAGAGACGGTTGAAAGTGCCTGACTTAAAAACGAGCACATATGTTACATAACATTGTGTGTGTGTCATCAATATTAATGAATGGGCTTGTGAGGAAGATCTGGGTCTGGAAATGTTGATGACTTGGTGGGTGTTAGATGTCATCAATGCAGTCGCACAGGAACAGTTTTATGTTGGTTGTTGACATTATTGAGATCGCAAAGTTTGAGCCTCTCGAAACAAATCCTGCCAGAGCTCCTGCCAGAACATTGAGAATACTTCCCCTCATCACACTACCAATTCTGTTTCAAGACCTTTGTTGAAGTTAATGTCTGTCACTGCGTAGATAACAAATGAACTACAACAAACAACTGAGTAATTATGGTTGGTCAGAAAGGGAGACATTTACACCTCTGTTATTGACTGAAAGGATTCATCTGTTGAAACCATCAATCGTCATGCAGTCACTGAGTTACCACAAGGCCTATTTTCCTGTTAGAAGCGTATGTTGTGCTGCGGATGATGTTCTACCTCTCAACTGTTTTCGCACTTGTAAGAAAGAAGGAGAACAGGAGTAACCTGATCTATTTTCTCTGTCTTTGTGAGGACTGCAGTAACTGCGCTCCAAATAAGCAGCAGCTGCTTGATGTTTTGGGGCACCTTGTGAGGTGTGCAGCGTTCTGGAAGTAGAGCAATCGTTGCAAATCCTGAAGGTTGGTGGTTGCATTCAAAGTGCCTCCTGAGGCAACAAAGTGTCCTTAAGCTCACCACTGAACCTGCAACTGCTCCTTACTAGGGCACGTCACCAGGCTGACATTGCTACAACAAAGCCAATTGGAGATGGACATTTCTTGTCAACACCTTCTGTCCTGCTAATCCCGCCACCTTACCACAGACGAACACGTGACAACAAATTGATGGAACAAAAGATGAACGAATGGACATTATTCTTTAATAATGTCTTGTGAACCTTTGACTTCTTATGTGATTCTAGAGTAAAGACGCATCCTGGACTTGACCAATCTATGCCGTCCAAACAAGTGTAACGGACATATGGATTTTTGTGTCATTATGAATGTTGTGAGTATTGTTTGCAATTTCATTTTAGAGCAACCGACCTGCTGGCTCATGGCTCCTCCAGCCCTGAGTGCCGCCAGTTCTGGCGGTACAGGCAGGGCTTTAGCACCAGGTAGTGGTTCAGAGATCACCATTCCTCCATGGTGAGACGCAGAGCCCATGGTGCCTGGGGCACTGCTCATCTGCTGTGCCAGCATCATGGCGCGATCTGGCAGTTTGTTTGGCTCGGCACATGCCTGTTGCCACACAGGAATCTTCTGAGATAAGATCTCCTTTCCCTGGAGGACACACGATGGGACAGAGAGGATGGGGCAGAGAACAGCGGGATCCTTTATTCATCTTCAAACCAAGGTCTTGCAAGATTGTTATGTTATGTTTTGTTTGCAACCAATTTTGCAAGAGTTACACTTGTTTGCATCTAGGACCTGGATCAATTAACATAATTTCTTTCATTCCTTAACAAAGTTACACTGAGCGAATCGAACCATGACTACTTCTTGGTACAGGCATGCAAACAGGTGAGTCTGTTAATGACAGGGTGAACAGAATTCTAAAAGGATGAGGTCACAGCTCACTATGAGAAAAAGGAAGAATCTATGTTTTTTGATTAAACTCATACGTACTGTATAGCTGTGCTTTTATTCTAGTGGCACTCATCTACAAATATTCACTGGGATACAGTTTCATTATGAATGAGTGAGATGTGCAAACAAGAAAAACCTCTGAATACTGGAAAATGCCCTGGAGGGGAATATCCTGCTCAAAGAGCTTGTAAATGGAGTTAAGTTCCTGGGTTGCCTGTGCATAGTGTGTGTAGGCTGGAGTCTCAGATGTCTGGGAGTTGAGGTGACCAAAAACAAAACAACACACACACATTCACATACGAAAGTATTTATGCCCAGGAACCACTGATACTACTGTACACACACATTTGTCATCTCCCATTTACTTACAAAGGTAAATGACAACAAAGCATCCACCTCTAATTTGTTCTATTATTATACTTTCTCAATTTTATCTAACTTTTGTTTGAAATGATCAGTGGATACAATATGACTGTTCCATTCTGTTATTATAGCATGTGCTCCTGACTTATCCTTGGGTAAATGTGTTGTGAAGTTGAGAATTTTGAAAACATTAAGATGATGCGATTCACTGAGTAAACGTGTTGTGTTCAATTCTGTTGATATATTATTCTGCATTCACATTTTAGACAGAATAGAATAGATAAGCTTTCAATGGGAGTAGCCAGATTGCATGAGTGTGACAGGATTTGAGGCCACATTTGGGCAAAAGTTGTTATACAAGTCTTCTGAAAATATTATGTGACAGGAAATGCTAAACAGTTAACACAAAATATCACATTTTCACAACCTTATAATTATCGTACATTCAGATGGTAAAACATCTATAGAGTTGTAAAATTGTGAATCCTTGTAGTTTTATCAGAAAGTGACCAATATTGTGCATTTTGATCTTCTTTTCGTGGGTGGGAGCATTTTTTACCCTCTCATGTTTCAGTCAAACTTGCAGATGTTTGCAGACCTGAACTACAGTGTAACTGGTCATCATTTGCAAATGCTCTATTTCTCTGATGAATAGAGACAGTTTCCAGCACTATACCATATCATTACAACTTAAAAGCCATTGGCTGGAATGATGCCTATCATGATTTGAAACGATCAGTTCCATCTATGAACTCCACCTGTGCACCACTTGAAACAGCACAATCAAAATTGTGATGAAATAAAGCACGCTGCTGTCCTTGAATCATTCCTAATATGACCACAGTCACTAATTTGTACGATTGATTTGACGTTTACATTTTTTTCTACAAGCAAAACAACAGAAAAAAACCCCCACAAAACTTCAAAAGTTCTGCATGTCTTCTGCCCCAGTTTTAGCCCCAAGCTTTGCCACCTAACTGATTCATTGGAATTCTTGAGTTGATATTAGTGTTTCAGACACTTTCATGAACCCAAATAACATCTGTCAAGGTCAGACACCATCTACTGTTGCTAATATCGACAATTACTGATGAATGATGACTGATTATAATGGAGAGGTATTGTTTTTCTTTTCTTACAGACTATCTGTGGAAGAGTGTTGTTTGTGTGTTTATACATATTGATTTAAACCACTTTTTAGTGTGGCTTCTTTGAGTTTGATCCAAAACTCCTATAAAAGTTGAGATAAAGGGAGAATTTTTCTTGCTTACCTTTCCATGGTAGATGCTGCCTGCTTTGGCCATTGCGCATTGCCGATCCACCAGGAAACAATACCGCCTCCTCTCCTCAGACAGGGCATTCTTGTAACCTTCAGCGACGTAGTTTTCCATTTCACTCTGTTTATTGCTGATGGCTTCCACATACTGAGGTGGAGAAAAATAAATTCACAAAACTTGATGAAAATCTATGCAAGCTTTGGGTTAAAAATGAGTTCAAAATCATACTATGAAAAACATTTAACATCACACATTTTTCATTAACTGAACCATGTGTCAATAATAACAAAATAAATTTAAAAAAAGTTTTTTGTTTTGTTAAGCATCCATCCCATGCTTTTGTTCACAATAATTTCTGCAAATGGAAGTAAGAGCCCAGCTACATAAGTGTGTGTGGGTGCACAACGTCTTATTCAACTACGTAAAATATTGATGGCAAAAATCTGAAATGGCAGTGGGGGAGGAAAATTAAGTCTGGACATGAATCATAGACGGAGGAGGTGGAGATGGGGGAAGCTGGTGAAACACATACAACGCATTCATTTTGCAGTGGTAATATGTTGATTGACTGTGGGCAGGATTTCTTTCAAGCCAGCAATGGACATGGAACACAAAAACTAATCTTGGGTGGAACCGGTGGAATCTGTTGATTCCGGCACCTGAGTCTCTTCATTACCAAAATACACATATGCCTCAAAGTGATGATTTGCTGGTTGATGTTTTGTTTGCAAAAGAGGTCAAGCTATCATTACAGGGGCTTCAGCCACTGTGACAAGAGAATCTCTCAAGAATGCCTCATAATCTCATGTACATTGTTCATTTTACCTTATTTCATTTCGCTCCTAGCTTCTAGTACATCAGCAGTTAATGAGTAATCTGCGAATCTGTGTAGTTTTGCGAAGTCCGGTCACACATTTCCAAGTTACACTCCTGAAATAGTTTTTCAGATATCATGTAGTGTACATATTAAATCTCTGGGTCCACATTCATTCACAAATGATAAAAGACATCTCCTTAAAATTCTGATCATAGCAGTTTTCCAAGACTCCTTGAAGTTTGAACCCTCAGCATTTAAGCACTTGGCTGATAAAAATTACTGTAATTGCAATCTTAAATTAATCAGACCACTGGCAGCATGGGGATATCACATAAGACAACCAAATCAAGTCTGTTCAGTTTTTACAGTAGACATAAATGCGTATCGTCTGTGAAGAACTGAAATATTCAGTTGGCTGCAGCACTATGCTGGAGTTTATCAAAGGAAATGTTTAGGCAAACCATCTTGAAAACACTGTGGCAGACCTACCGAACTAGCGGCACGTGGACTGAATCCTGCACGCCTGAACTGTTTTTTCAAATGTGATGATGGCCCGTTTGGATGTTTAAAAAACATTATTAATTTGATTGTGCCACGCACACCCGACCACAATATATCCATTGTATCCTGTGACTATGGCGACATTTTGCAGGAAAGCGGAAGCTGAAGAGACATTTAGGCCATTGCTTAGAGTCTTACACCTGTCTTTTCGAAAGTAAAACTGTTTAATAGTAAGATTCAACTCGAGCGAGGTATTCAGTTTGGGAAGTGAAAAGCAAGTGTCTCGTTAAGATTTTATTAACACTCTATTTAAATGTTGACATTTTGCCCTTGTTCAGTCTGTTCTTTTCCATATCCAATAACTGGAAAGACGTGAACACATACCTGGGGGGGTGTATCACAACAGGAATGGTGATGGTAAAACCCACACATACACTGTGTTTCAAAGGAACTTTCATTGCTGTCTACTGTTACCACAGGAGGAGAGAAAACCCAGCGCTTTGGGCAAAGAGACAACGTCTCCAAATGCCTGTCCTCTAAAAATGTGTCATTTAAATGATTCAAGACTCGAGTGTTTTATTGGTCACTTGCTCATTGGATATGCGATGAAATGAAAGTGGTACTGCTTCCGGAAATGTGCAAATTAAACTTCTACTACTAACATATGAGCAGTCTCCTCATATAGCATTACTACAACTGCTTCTGTTATTATTATTATTATTAGTAGTAGTAGTAGTAGTAGTAGTAGTAGTAGTAGTAGTAGTAGTAGTAGTGGTAGTAGTATTAGTATGAAGCGATCTGTGCAGTTTTTATGTTTAGGATGTTTGTATCGAACAGGTCCTGTTAGCCCTTGATACTATTCGGTGCCCACTAAGTAGCACCTCCATCTAAGAAATGTTGATGACCCCTGATTTACATCTATAGGTACTGGGGTAATCGCTGTACGCAAGTGTGTGTGATGTGAGTGCGTATGTGTGTGTTCTCTATGTGCCTGTAAGTGCATGTGTGTACGTGTGTGAATGGCAATCCTCATAAATACATGCACACGCACATAGAAAGGCAAGCAACACATGCACACAGTAATCCCTCAACTATCGTGGGTGCTATGTTCCAGAGCAACCAAGGTGAAAATCCACTGAGCAGAAAAAGAAGTAGTTAAAGTGAATCATCAGGGTACAGTACTGTGTTGTAATATTTGTTTAGTGTTTAGAAGGTGCAAGACGTTTGGGCGGAATGGCAGGAGCTCCAACAAAGTTACAATACATAATAATACAAAAAGCAGAAATAACGCTGCACAACACAGATAAAGATGATGCAGATGTGTGCGTAGAGAGTGAACAGAACGGCGCGGGGGGGGTTAAAAGCTATTGCTGGTACTGTACTGTGTCTTCAGTATTTTCCAGTTCATGTCTTAAGGACACTACAGTCATGTTTTTTTTTCTATATTCACAATTATTGTCTTGTAGGCGAAAAATAGCTTTTTTCTCAACAAAAATCATCCACTTCTGCAAAAATCTATTTTGATATTGAACGGCCGCAGACATCCACCATTGCAGAGGAAACGGTAAAAGTGTGCCAAAAATATGTGTACCTGAAGAAAAGCTAGCAAACTACAGACCTGCTCCATCTTGGAAAGCGCCTAGAGATAACTTCTGTAATGATTTGGCGCGATACAAATAAAATTGACTTGACTTGACTTATACATATTAATGTGGATGGCGCGATGCTCCACAAGACGGTGCAGCTGCACGTTAGCTCACACACCTCTCACCTCCAAAAGCCTTATTCCCCCGTGGCCACAGAAATTTAGAGTTAATTTTAATAGATGAGCTGCTCAAAGTCATTTGGAAGGAAAATGGACTGACAAGAACACAGAAGACTTGAGGCTTAATTCTACAGAGCAAAACAGAACCGTGTACACATGAAAAAAACCTGAGACGTAAAATTTACCTTAGGTGTTTCAGAAAGGAAACAAAATCAACACACATATAGTGGGTGCGGTAAGAGTAGTTGCTCTATGAGCATGACAACAAATTGGCTGACCTTTGTACAGTAAGCCCCTCCTCAGTAACAAACAAAAGCAATGGAAAGTTTTTTTCAGAACTTCCATGTATCGGCTGTCTCAGGACACGCTGACAGCATTGTTTGTTTGCAGTTTCATGCATACTGATGAAGCATGTAAGTACAAGAACAACACTACAACAGTCAACACTGTCAACAGTACAAACGGCAGAGACATACTGACCTGCATCTCCTTGTCTCCATATCTGGTGGGATGCTTGCTACCCTGGCTCTTCCTACGAAGCTTCTTCAACTCGGCCTGGCACTTTTCCAGACTCTCTCCTTTACTCTTGTGCTCCATCTGGTACTTCTTCAGTGCTGCCTACACATACAAAAAGCAACATTTAATCTCAACATGTCTGCAGAAAAAAGAAGTTGAGACTCGAAAACATGCTGACTGTTTGAATTTCAGCACAACAGAATGTCAAAACCTACAAAATGCTTAATGTTTGTTAAAAGGTTAGTTTCCTGGACAATTTAAACCCCAACATATGTATGTTTTTTCTTCATTGAGATACATGTTTTGGCTGGTGTGACTTATACTCAGGAGCGTCTTATATTCTGGAAACTACATTATGTGATAGTTGGTGCAAGACATGTACTCTGGGACAACAGCAAGACAGCCACCGGGCGTGCAGTAAGAGTGACAGATGGGTTTACGGTACGGGTGGGGCTGCGTGTGTGGCTCTGAGGATGGCTCAGTGTGAGTGAGGATAACAACTCAAGCTAAACACAAAAGCAATCTCACGTTGAGATATCTGGCATCCAGCTCCACCTTCTTCTCAAGTTCTGTCAGCAGCTCGTTGTGGAAAGACTTGAGCTGTCAAGGAGACAAAACACATTCATCGTTAGGAGTGTTAAGGAGAGTCAAGAGCCTACAGGGCCTGCAGAGTTTATCTTACTGATGATGTCCAACTGAGACCGCATGTAGTAGTGATCTTGCAAGCTAGTGATCAACTTTGAGTAGATATGTGCCTTCTCATTCACTGATTTTCACTTGTGAGCATGTAAGGGGACTGCATGTTACATGGCAAAATTCTGATCATCACAAATGCCGATTAAACTAAGCACCCACACTAATTGATTTAGGTGAAGGAATCACAACACTGCAATGTGATGAGGATGTAATTGATGTGAGTAGGTAGGTAGGTAGGTAGGTAGGTAGGTAGGTGCTTTAATAATCTGTCGATTTTGCAATACAGGAAATTAAAAAGCCCCAGCATCTTAGAGGAATACAGAGGGCGGAGGATAACTAAACAAAAAACAGTACACATTATATACATAAGTACTTTGGTATACTAAACAGTAAATAGTATACAATATGCGATAAGAGGGGAACTGGCTAATTAGGTGACTAACTGTTGTGTAGGCTTGTGTAAGTAAGCTGTCATGACATGAATAATTCCGACTCTTGTGTTGCAATGTTTGGAATTGAGATTAGGTGAGCTTGTTGTGCACAATTCAAAATGTATGGTAAATTGTGAAGGTGCTGTGGCTTGTGGGTATAAATTCCTTGTGAATGGATGAATTCAATTGGAATTGTACTTGTTTCCACTGATGACAACATGATATCATAATCAATAATACTTGCACATACATATTCAATTGTGGTCAAATCTAACTGAGTGATCCTCTCACTATTTTCACCCTGAATTCCACACAGTTTATTCAACAGACAAGAAGAGGTTTGTTGTGATATGCAAACTGCAAAGCAACAGATCTAATCCATTTGTCTCTGATTCACAATCTTAGAAACGTGCTGATTACAGTGACTCTCTCCATCATGATCAACAGTGCCAGCACACGCTCTCACCATCTCTTCAAGTTGGATCTGGATCTGTCTGTGGACCTCAGCCATCTGAAACAGCACCTCCCCTGCAGGGATGTGACACAGAGGAACATAAAAACAGAGGGACAAGAGAGAGAGCCCTATTATCATAATGCTTTTGACGACCACTTTTGTCTTGTATAAGGCAACCATGCAGCCACAAACAAAACAGATGGTGTGTGTGTGTGTGTGTGTGTATGTGTGTGAGTGTTATTGTATGAGTGTGCGTGTGAGTTGGGGTGAGAGATAGTGATGGGCTCATGAACAAGATGAAACATCGGTGATGTGACAAAACAAGGACAAAAGCAATTAAAAAAAGGGAACTACACACCATGGACAAAATGAAGGAATAATCAACCAGGTTATCAACATATAGTCGGTGTGACACGTCAGGTGCACACGGGATTAAAACAGGGAAAGACCTTTTTACTTCCTTATAGCAAAAGAAAACCTCAGAGTCGGATTTCTGGTGCACTACGGCAGAAAAGGGGGGGAAATAGACACCAAAACGCATAGTCAATTGTTCTACAACAAAAAAACTAAGAAAGAAAAAGCACAAATTTAAGATTGAAATTAAAGGATGATTCATGCAGCCAAGGGGGTGTATCAGGTTGTCTTAGGATACCTACATGCTGCCTCTTCTGAATTTGCAATGCATTTTAAGAAAAAAAAGAACAAAAAGATCTAGTTTGAACACAGGGATTGAGATCTAGAGCGACAGTGACAGATAAAACTACTCCAGGAAAGTGACACACACAGCAGGTTTTAACACAGGAAACACTTCAGAAACAAAAACCCTCTGTCAATTTAATGCTACTGAATTTAATAAAGTCACACTTCTAGAAATACTTAAAAGGCATACTGCATGTTACATGACAAAAACAGTGGATGAATGAAAAATAGAAGGATGACTTTGCTATTCTTCGAAATTCACAACAATTGGGGGAAACACTGTGAATCTGACCGCCGCACAAGATAAAACATTGTTTCCTCAGACCCCAGTCAACGGACTCAGCTCTACATCAAAAGAACTGGGAGTAAGCTGTACTTGTTCTGCAGTGATTAAACAACCACTTACAGCCGACACATTTCTTATCGACTCATTACTCATCGACAGGACAAAATCTGTTCACGACGACATTGTTCACCTTTGATTCGATGAAACTGAACGTAATTAAACTACACTGTAGGCACTACATGAATCCTCAAATTGATGTGGAGGGTGATCGAGAATAAAGTGCTGGCAGCGGGTGAGGGGACATTAATAAATTGAGCAAGCTGGAGGGGCAGACGAGCTGTGGTGGGTGGAGCTTGGATGATCGTCAACGTCGCACTACGCTGATGCAAGTCAGATGCTACCACAGACTCATAGGACCACATTCATCGCACTGACAATAAGACTATAACACCACATTGTATGAATGAAAAGATATTGCGACTGAACACTTGCTCAGAAATTTGGCTTTGATTTGTACTTCTAAATCTGGTACCTGCTGTCCCCTTGATATACAGTATGTTACTCAGTTGCTTTAAAGCATGCTGTTATTATCTGTGTTGCTATGTATAAATTGTGTTATTGTTACTTGAAATGTCTGTTTAACACCACCACTTCCTCTGTGCACTAATCTATGGGTCGCAAAATTCACTATATTGGCCATTCTCATCAGATTTTGTCTTATCTTGTGTGAATGAAATAGCATTTGTTAAGATGGAAATTGTGCCTCCTTCATAAGGTGAATTTCTCCATCTGAGAATGACATAATAATGCCATTCGATACATTAAAAGATGCACAATCTCCCTTTGGCATACTGATCACAGTGAATGAACATACAGAAACAACTGATGGGTCACTACAATTTCACCAACTGAACAAATTCATGCCTTTTTCCACACAGACTTGGTCACACTGGTCTTTTTTGACATAGTTGGGCTGTATTTCCTTGAAGAGGTTGGAACAAGTAGCAAGGTAGCATGCGATGATGCTGCAATGACATTGGTGACAAGAAGGAAGGAGAAGGGAGACACAAGGGTGGTCAATGTTTCTATGGAGGACTTGAAGGACAGAGGGAGGTGGAAAAGGATGATCTGCTAAGGTAGCCAAAGGAAGAGGAAGAGGAGGGAGCAGCTGATAGATGACTGTGTCCATAACCCAGCACAACATCACAAGAAATCAGGTGCACTGAAGTACATTGCTCAAAAAAATAAAGGGAACACCTAAACAGCACTGCGCAACTCCAAGTCGGTCACACTTCTGTTAAATTAACTTGCCCAGTCTGGGAACAACATTCATTGATCACCTTGATTCTTGGTTTTATTTTATTTTCTACGATGTGATAAATAGATTTCCAAATGGAATATTTCATCCATTGAAATCTTGGATGCGTTGTTTTAGTGTTCACTTTATTTTTGTGGGCATTAAACATATATCATGAAATGAGTGCAGATGTTGGGCAGATCTCTGAAACGCCATGGTTTTCTGCCCGTAAAATTGCATAATATGTGTGACATAGATTTCCTTAAGCAGCATTAAAAAAAACAACAAAAAAACATGTCTACCAGAGAATGACAACATTTACATCTCGCAAAAAAAGCATGCTAATTCAAGGATTGAAAACATTGGTTACATGTTTTGAGAATTGCATTAATCACCATTTTTTTCTCGCACAAGTGCCCCCACATTAATGTTATTTGTGTCATTCAACGGGGAGAGAGGAGTGGAATTAGTACCATTAAACCACAGATGTGCTTTAGAATTAGTACTTGCTGCTTCATTAAGACACTGTCGGATGCACTGTGCTGAAAGTGAAGTTGTTTGAAGAATATTTTTTACAATTTGATGATCTAAATGGCAGTCGTTTTTTGAACCATTTGTACCATTTGTCAAGTCAGAGTTCCATTATTAAAATTAGATGAATGCTGTGCTAAAACCTGCTCAGCCCACATTTTGAGACAGAGGCACAAAAGAGCAATTTTGAGAGCGAATATTTTCAGGAAGTGACAAATAGACTAATGTCTACAAAATAAGGTGTCAAACAGTCAAACTATCAAGACAACTTTGTGACAGGGACACTCAATTGTTACCTGGACAAGTGAGTCCAGAAATTGACTCAACGTTTGTGAAGATTGGTCAGCGGCCCGAAACACAAGCAGTTGTCTGTTCTCCTGAATATGTACTAAAGGGTCGAACCTCTGTTGTGGAATATGTGAGATCAAGCATTGTATAAGCTCACGATGTGACATTTGCCACCTACAGGACCTTCTTTCAGCTGCAGAGATCTTATGACGAATGTCCTGATGCCTGATTCTTAAACATCATCCTTTGTGGGGCTGGGAGCAGACACACGCAACACAGCTAATGCCAATTCTGCTGCATCTGAATGGTTGAGCCCTTATATGGGCAGAGGGGGGAACCGGAACTGCAGGAGCTTCCTTTGCTTTTTTTTTTACACCGCTATGCCCATATTTAGTCAACGGAAATACAATGTCATTTTTGAGCATGCTGACATCACTGTCGAGCCATTTTTGGAGTGCACATCGCAGTGTAGTCCCTCTCGCCTCCGCCTTTTTCTCCAGTCGAGGAGTTTCATCTATTTTTAGAAATGAGTGTGCAGCCAGCATAATCTCCCAGGGCTGCCTCGGCTCCCTCTTCTTTGTAGAGATGTTAACAGACAGAGCAAGAGAGGAGGGCTGACAGAGAGAGGAGGAGTGGGTGGACACAGGACTCTGCAGGACTCAAGCATGCAGTATCTGATTTCTATAAAAATGCAGTCCCACAGTGGAGCTATATTGATGATGCAAATGGAGGCTCCGGTGCAATTTCCCTCTCTTGTGTGATGGGTCGGTAGGAATAATTAAAACCCGTCCTCCATAAACAATCATCCCCATGAGTGGATGTGACTCATTGTATTTTGGGGCTAAACTGGACGTTAATGGTGAAATGTCTTTTGTGCTAGTTCCTCTATTTGAGGACTACCTGCTTTTGTGGTGGATTGCCTTTGTGTTTGTATGTGAGGCATTGAAGTGTAAATAATCATCATTGATAGTGGAAAAATAAAGAAAAGCCACACGTGAATTATGACAAGGGAGACTACGATGTTACAACATTCTCTAAATGTGAATTTCATTGTCATTTGAGATAATGCTTTGTTTAGGAATTATTTCACAGTTTTATACAGATTTAGACCCTTTGTTGCTGCTAGGTGCCAAACGTCACACTGTATATTACATTGTATCCATTTCTTTGAAAAAATCATATTTTCTTGATATTCAGATTTCCTGCTAGTTTCCTACCCCCTGTCTTAATGTAATTGTATGGATGTAGAGATTTTGCCAATGTGAATGCATTGAAAATCGATTAAATTAAATTTTCAATGACACAGCCAAATTTGCCGTCAGCAGATTGTTTGAGCTCCTGACACACGAATGCTCAACAACCATCTGATGTGTGTACAAACACATACAGAAGAGAGTTATGTGCTTCCATGAGTGATTTAGCATATATTGTCTCACTTTACTACTCACTTAATCTTTCACATTTCCTGGATTAATAGATCCCAAATCATAGTTCTCAAGGGACAAAATGGGTGCCATGTGTAAACAACCTTAAAACACGCATTACGTACACAGATACAAGCAGGAGATTTAGGGAGACAAAGCTGTTGATAGTACAGATGCTGACAGTACAGAAGAGAGTACAGAAGCTGACGGGGACATTATGGAAGAAATTCATTTTGAATCTGGGGTAGAATTAAGACAGACAGACAGGACAGACGGACAGACGGACAGACAGACACAGGTAGATAGTTAGGTTGGCAGGCAGGTAGGTAGGTAGGTAGGTACGTGGATAGATAGATAGATAGATAGATAGATAGATAGATAGATAGATAGATAGATAGATAGATAGATAGATAGATAGATAGATAGATAGATAGATCGTTGCAGTGCCATCACTTCTACCTCTGGTGGTACTATTAGTACTAACCCTTGCTGTAGTAGTTCTGCACCTTCGCTTATCAAATGCAAGCTACCCCTCCCATTGAATATGGTCAAATTTACGGCCAATGGCTGTTGCTGTGGCCACGACAGACCCTTTCTGTGGAATCCTTCAGCCATAG
>OMPJ01010092.1:71838-87638 GCA_900312935.1 Carapus acus
AGACGGACAGACGGACAGACAGACACAGGTAGATAGTTAGGTTGGCAGGCAGGTAGGTAGGTAGGTAGGTAGATAGATAGATAGATAGATAGATAGATAGATAGATAGATAGATAGATAGATAGATAGATAGATAGATAGATAGATAGATGCAGTGCCATCACTTGTACCTCTGGTGGTACTATTAGTACTAACCCTTGCTGTAGTAGTTCTGCACCTTCGCTTATCAAATGCAAGCTACCCCTCCCATTGAATATGGTCAAATTTACGGCCAATGGCTGTTGCTGTGGCCACGACAGACCCTTTCTGTGGAATCCTTCAGCCATAGGCGTAAGTGACAAAATGCTGATTAGTTAGAACAATAAACCTTCTGGTGAGAATTAAGGACATGAAGCTCAGTGGCTAAGGGACAACGGCTTTTCCTGTCATTCGCAATCTGTGTGGGCGCACACACTCAATTGAATATGCGCTCACAAAGAGGAATGGACGTAGAAATGAAATGATAAAGCTCTCGAAGACATATCGCAAAAAAAATGGAGTTCATAACCAAATCTCAGTCATCCAAAGAATCCACGCTTTGCCAAATTCTTCCAATCGTTACACTACACATCCACTTCATTAATCAGATCAAGCTATGGACCAACAGAATTCATTGATCTACAACACAAGCCTTATTTCCAAACATGTACTTTCTTATTCACCAAACCCAGCAATTGCCTCCAACGTATACGGCAACTTGAGTTACAACTATTCACATTATCCCTGACTTATTATGTGGATAACTTAAAAAGTTGAATCACGGCTTATCCAACTGAAACCAGACAATACACCATGTGAAAAAATGATCATCAGTGGGATTTGAGATGTTCACTATTCCATCCTGTGCTGAGGATCAATTGTGAGTAGTGTCCTAGATGTGGAGAGCACTGTGCAGGTTGAATAAAATGGCGGTGACATTTCATACAAGTGCCAAATCAAGGAAAAATTCAAAGAATAAATCTGAGAGTGAGACAGCCTGCACAGCAATACCACTCTGTGTTGTTACTAGATTGACAGGGTGCAACTGAAGTACCCTCTTCCGTTGTACCCTGATGGCATTGATGGTATGACAGCAGGATGGCAAATAAAAGAGACCGAGAATTATTTGGTGTTTGGGACGAAAAAAAAAAAAAAAAAGTGCAAACTTCAGTGCCACAATATTATATTATTATCAGTTGCAGCATGGACTTGAGCAGCACCAAGTTTTAATGGTTGAACTTTTCACAAATTTCATTTTGATTCTGATAAAATTTTTTATTTATTTGAAAATTGTAGATGATTTTTCTGTGACATATTTCATCTTTTCTGCGGACTTACACTGCAAGTTGCATAACACTTTGTGTAGGTCAGCATTTGAACTATTCCAAAAAAATGAGCGAAACTCAAAATATGTATGATATGACATAGAAGGATGAGACATGCAAGGCATTACTGGACAGTTGTGTAGTCTTGACAAAATAATCACATGATTGATGATACAATAACTTTGAATGTTATGCATGGTTATAATGATTTGTCATGTGCATGTCCGATTTCAGGATGGTCATTGGCGGCTTCTACTCAAACCCCTTCCACCACCTGGTTGTGCAATGCCCCTCTACTCTAACAGGGGTATCACAGTCACGACCAGGACTCACCAATATCCTTAGAGCCTTGACTTTCGCTGGCCATCTCGCCCATCCGCACCAGTGCGTCGAAGTAGCCCTTTGCAGCATATGTGACACCTGGAAACATGGAAGCATTGGGCATCAGATCAAGGGTGCGGAATGGATCGTGACTTCTTCAGTTCAGCGACCCTTCCATTGGCACCCACAAGAAGGGAAGTTGGCATGGGAAGTAATTAAGAGTGATATGTGGCAGAAGGATAAATCCCTAACTGTCTAGGTAAAGTCTAGGTAAGAGGGGATAGATGCCTGAAATTAATTTCGGCAAAACTTCCATCAACTGTCACATACTCCAAACTGAACGATGAAGACAATCTACCTACATCAGCAGGAACAAATTATGTTGAAAATTATTTATGCCTCCCTCTTCCATTTCTCCTTGGAAAATATAAGTTTAACTTGGTGCAGTTTGATTTATCTGGCATATTACCAGTGCCAAAACTTTTTCCAGCCAACCACATGTCAAAGATATTTGACTTGGCAACCGAGTCTTAATCCCTAAAAAAAATGGCATTAACGATTTGAAATAACAAGTAAAACTAACGACTCATTCTGTAGCTTGATGACTCATGAGTCATGCGACTGAAAAACACGAGTGAATGGCTCAACAAATGCACAAGTATGGCCACAACATTGTGATGTGACACACGCCACACACACATGCAGGGGCCGTAACAACACCTCAGTGATGACAACATAACCTTGCGGCTTCAAACAGACCAATTCAGTCCAGACATCATTGCAATTTAAAGGGACCTAAATCAACAGTCAGTCCAAGATCTGCCTGTCACATTTTGCAAAATAGGGCGCAATGTTCTGAAACTCCCAGGTTTTATACACCGGGATTTCACATACAGTAATTGTATATAATGGCTACTGAAAGGAGAGGGTACTATTCACTGTCCTAATGTTACTGGTGAACAAGTGTAACACCTGGTTAGTTCCACTAGGATGAGCACTTTTAAGTACATTGATCTACTGTGAATCAAATCAACGACATCTCTTGGATATGAGGAAAAGAAGGAGAAGCCATGGAAGGGACAAGTAGGAGAACCGTTTCCTCCTCGCATACTTCTTCCCCTCCATTGGTAGCTCCCTTCACGGTTCGCTGTGTCGGATCACTCGTCGCCACCTCATCCTATCTTTCATGTCATCGCTCCAGTTCTCTTGACTTTCTTTTCTATAACTTAAACATAATGTGACACGCAACATAAACATTCATATTTTTAACACTAGTGGTTACCTCATTTGAGTTTTCCCTTTTTGGGTGTACTGCACAACATCATGCATCTATGTCAGATTCGCTGTCCAAAATACTTTGTGCATAAATGTGACCATAACTCTCGCTGTCACATTCTGCTAACACTTTACAATGAGCTTCACTTTAGTTAAGATGAAATGTGAGACAAGAGTTAGAGGAATAGAGGGCATGTGTGGTTTAGCACTGAGACCAGGGTGTGTGGATTATCTCACAAAGACAGCTGGTAGCGAGGACAATGAATACAAGATTGCTTTAACAGAGCAATAACTGGCAACAAGGTGATGCAGGATTACTTTTTAGCAATGACGAATGAGAAAGTCCCGATCTCTGTCACAGGGTAAATTGAGTTCTTACTCTTTTCCGGAGGGTTGTGAGGTCAACTAAATCAAGTCACTTGTAGCAATGTCAAAGATGCATTGTAGGCCTATGGATTTCTTGATGGCCCTTAATGACTTGAATAGGTTACTCCTGGACACTCAGGACATAAATATTAATTCCATACGATACAAATTTAAAAAATTTACTACTACCTAATTCTCATGAAATCATTTTCTATTCAGTTGCTTCATTAATTTGCTCTAAGACAATGGTTCTCAAATGGGGGTACGCGTACCCCTGGGGGTACGTGGAGGTACTGCAGGGGGTACGTGAAGCTGCATATTTCAGTTTTGACTGGTTTTATGCCTTCCTGGTGGTCACCGTCTTCTGTTTTTCTTTTTTGTTTCTACATGCAATGTTTGCAATATGTATGTATTTGTCCGGTTCACTGATATAAGTTGTTTGGCTTTAATAAATCAGACATGGATTTTACAGCACTGTACCTCTTTTTTCTTCCAAAAATGTTTTGCCCGTGTCAGGGGGTACTTGACTAAAAATATATTTTTAAGGGGGTACATCACTGAAAAAAGTTTGAGAACCACTGCTCTAAGACGTCCACCTCTACACAGAACTTTGATCTGCTCTAGATCATTTCTGTGACATGCAACTGCTACAATTTTAATGCAAACTGTTTTCACGTTCATCATAATTTATGAAATGCGTGCCCTACTCTAAAAACAATATCCTCAAAAAGCAGACAGAGGACACTACAGTAATGCATCGTTTCAGATCAGGGATGGCAAACCTGCGGCTCTTTAGCTGTATGTGGCTCTCTGGTGGCTCTTTTCTGTCTTTCAATTTGATAGATATTTTTAAGATGTACTAAAATGTATTCATACATCTTAATTGTACATGTATTACACAAATTAGATGAGTTAAAACATAACTCTGCACTTACAGGTGCACTTACAATAGCGGAAAACAAAGCCTGGCAGGTGTCCTACTACGATAGGAAAGCATTTAGGAAGCAATTTGTTAGGTAAGGGGTTTGCAAACCCCTGTTTTAGCCCAATCTTGTTGCCATTCTTAACAGATTTCGGTTCTGGTACAGAAATAATTGGCATAGTTGACAAAACTGTGGGCAAATTCAAACCGTGTGCTACCCTGCAAACGTTGCTGCCTTCCTCTGGTCTGATGAATCGTAATCTTTTCTTTGGGAATCACTGGGTTATTTTCCTTTACTGAAACAATGTTGAGGCCTCTTAGTGGCTCAGTGGGCTGTTGTGGCCTTCCTTAAAACAAGAACGGGCATTGCTCTAAACAAACCAAGCATGTTTAAACCTCACTGAAGTAAGCAACATCTTGATATTTTGAATTTGCATACATTCTTATCAGTTCTACTGTTTGTTTATTAAAGCAGAGATGGCTGCTTTTGTACAGCTGTTATTGTCAATTGGTTGGGAGAGTGCACAGAGTGAAAAGCAAGCCCTTGGACCACCATCTTATAAGCCAGTTGGATTCATCCCTGTGACGATTGTGGTGAGTAAAACAGACAGCAGTTGGTGGGCTGGTGGGCTGGTGAGGTAAAGGAAGTAGGGCATACAGTGAACGACATATGGGCTGTGATAATACAATATAATGGGAGGAGCTGTGAGGTGTGATTGTTACTAAATACTGTAATAGACAATTCAGTGCAGTCAAGACTGCAAAGATTTATATTTTGGCAAGACTCAACGTCTACACAGACATAACTACCAGTACACCGATAACTATACATATGCATCCTAGGCAGAGATGACAGGCGAAAGAAGCCGTATAGCAGTGTACGGACCAAACTCAATTCCCCACACATACTGCCAGATATTCACCAACTCAAGACTGAATTTCGCCAGTTACTCAACTATTACACCATACACCTCTAAAATGTGTGTGCAACACCTGCTGCTTATTCTTCCCATGACCCAAAGAGGATTAAGTGCCATGATTTCATGCCATTTGATCAGAAACTGATGAAAATACTTAGCAGAGTGACAACTGCTACTTGTTTACAAGAAGAGAACACAAAGGGGGAAATTATGTATTTTATAGATGTGACATTATCACCTTGATTGTACCATGCTTTATAGGTAGAGGATTTACAGAAACATCAGCTTTGCTTGTTTGTGGTGTATGTGAAGTCAAAAGACAATTCAATGAAATAAAGCAAACTACACTAGAAATCATTCAACAGTACTCTTGTTGAGATAGTGGATGCAGAGCTATGATGGTGATGAAACACTGACAGATGAAATGAGTAAAATGCAAAACATGAAACTGCTAATTAACATTTCATGAAATTGAAAAAGAGACCATAAAAACATGTTTTCTGAAAATCTACAATCCACATTGGAAACTATTCATACTGCAAGGTGTTAATCGATTTTCCTTGTTTGCACCAATCCACCAAAACAAATTCATAGTATGTGTAATATGTGTAATAAAGGACCTGGCAACACCACATTCTCATTCTGATTCTGCTTTTCATCCTACCTCAATATTATGACACCTGCGAACCTGATACTTGCAAATTTCAGGCACCATATAGTGAATGTGTTACTCTTTGTTTTTGACCTTCCCTGTAAAACTTGTCCCACATTGTTGACCACACCACTACCAACCTCGGCCAACATTTTTTGGCCGAGGCTACCTCTTGTTCGGGATACGATTGTTCCACACTGTCCCATTTGTGCTGGGCAAAGATCCACATAATTTGCAGGTAGGGTGAGAGCAGAGAGGGGAGGAGGGGAAAGAGACCACACACACACATATGCACACATACACGTGCACACACTCAGAAGGCAGTCGGAGACTACCAGGAAGAATGTACAGCCAAACTAGCACTGAAACACGGACAGACAGACAGACAGACAGACAGACAGACAGACAGACAGACAGACAGACAGACAGACAGAGATGGCTCAACATGGCACATGTGGGGTGGCATTGCAGTCCATCAAAATGTCTCTAGTTTTATATGGCACCTTCTTTTACTCATCTTGATCCAGTTAGCAGCTTCTTTCGCTCTCTTTTACTTGGCCCTTGGGGGCCCCGTCGTCTCTCTGCTCTCACTGCTCCACTTCCTATTGGCGTTTGGTCCACTTAGCTTTTTTAGACCTCCCATTTGTAATTTAACCTTGAGTCAGTGCTTCATGTTGTTTTTCCTTCACACACATAGAACCAGACAGACCTGTGCTGGCACTTGGCCATAAAATGAATTGTCGAGTACTTCTAGCACTGATGAACTGCCAGAAGGAGGATAGGGGGCAACATGAATTTCAATTCAACACAGAATAACACAGGACAATGATTTGTCCTATATTTATAACAAAGATTAATAGTCGGGTAAAAGTTTCAAAAGATATATTACACAGTGTAATTTTGTTTACTTTCTTGGAGGTGCATGCTTTCATTATGCTGTTAAGCATGCAAGAGTTGTGCCCCATATCTGAGTTCAGGTCGGTCATCTCAAATGCCTGTTTTTTGATTTTTGAACTGATCATGAGATTGAAGTACCTAGATCTCAAACAGTTTCTATTAATGCAACGATGTATCAATAACCAAACAAGCATAATTTCTCAATTCTGTATGTGAGACGGCAACTTGCAGAAAATGTAGGACAATTACTGACTACAAGCAAACAAGACCTACTGTTCTAAATGGCATCAGCATCAGCATCAGCATCAGTATCACCATCGACATCATCATCATCATTCTAAACGTGTAAGAGGCAGAGCGCATATTAAAGTTGCCGAGCAGAAAAGAAAAGGTTGGTGTACTCACTCGTGAGCGCCTTCTCGTAGCTTTTCCCCATAGCAATGAAGTTCCTTAAACAGGGGTTGAACTGCTCCATGATAGACTGAAAAAAGTGGAAAACGCACAGCTGGTTACTGCAAGGGGCAGGAACAATCTAGATTTGTGCAACGCTGCCAGTGTGACAGTTAGTGGGACACTCAAATATAAATTGTAGGTCACACAAACACACACACACGCGCGCGTGCCCCGCTAAGAGAAAGACTGCGGGAGTGATTCTTGTCATGACTTAAAGAAATCAAAAGACTCAAAAAGAGAGAGAAGGACAGAAAAAAACGATAAAGTGAGAAGGACAATGATGCACAAAGGAACATTACAGTGGTGTGTTTTTTTTTTGAAATTTGAATTTTTGAAATGCATGACAATCCTTTACAGGGTACAGCATTAACAATGGAGGTTGTTTTATATCACAGAAACATAAGTAAAGAACCGGATTACAATATTGAATGGAGCAAACTCGGGTCAAAAACGTAAATTGAATCATATACAGCCATTTCAACATCATACATATTGAAATTGGCGTCTACTGTGATCCATTCGGCTTTGTTCCTTGTGTACTAGATGGGATAATGTCAGCCAAGTGCTTAGAGGTGTCTGGAGTTGCTGTGACCTCCCGTGAGGAGTCCTCTAAAATAAACTCTGTTTTTGGCAACAGAATTACATTTCTCAGCAGCTAACCTGAACCCACTGTTCCATTCCCCAACTCCCCACCACTTGAAACCTGTGACACACTGATGCTGCAAATTGTTTGCATGGACTCTGTGTGTCTCATACTTCCATCTGGGGCAAAAGTAGCAGACAAGAGGCAGGCAAGGTATTGGTTGACGTTTTCATCCGAACTCTCTCATTAAACTGTTGAAAAATGCCAAATTTAGATATTTTGAGTCTCTAACACTTTCTCTTGGCATTTGAGCAGCAACGACAGGAGAGCAGAATAATCAGATTTTAATCATCTCATTACTTTGCTTTAGATGAGCAGTTTTGAACATTCACAATAGTTAAAAAGTAAAAAAAAAGTAAAAAAGGTTTTGACCTTAGTGACAAGATTCCTTGACTGCAATTACAACTCAAATTACAACTACCGGTGCTGTCTGTACAGGTACAACTGGCAAAATTAATATACAAGCATAAAAGAGATAGATTCTTTATTGATCTACTGATCTGGGAAATCTAAAGCCCAAGCAGTACAACAAAGCTAAGAAAGAACTAAGAATACTCATACAATACAGAACTGAGATACTCAAAATGTAAGATGTAAAGTGTAAAAGAGTACTACCACTACAATACCACCACTACAATATAGAATAGAATACAAGAGAGTGCCTTTATTGTCATCGTGCAGCACAACACAATTATATAGATTCCACCATAACATATATGTTGGTGACAATAGCAATTATGTGGTGCACTAAATATAGACAGCACAGTAATCCATCACTAAAAATGCAGTTCACATTTTGCCTCGGTACATTGTGGAATTTTAGAAAACAATCTAATGTCCATATAATGGTTTCTTTTGGACATCAAGGGGTGCTGCAGCTGATCGAAAACAATCTAGTGTCCATGTAATGGTTTCTTTTAGACATCAAGGGGTGCTGCAGCTGATGAAAATCTTCTCAAAATTGCTTGATTTATTTCTTTTTAGGGTGATTTTTTTCTCATAGAAAAACATCCTTGCCAGTCTAAAAAAGTTATAGATAAAAGATTAAGAATAGAACACAGTACAGTAGTGCACTGACGACATTAATTTCAAAATACAGAAAATACCAGTAACTTAACTTTTAACATCCCACATCGTTCAGATAACACTCTATGCACACATGCATCGTGTAGTACTATTTTGGCTTTTTTGTGTCTCATAGTGACTTTATTTGCAAACATTGATATATGAGAGAACAATACAATATCATGTTGAATCACTTCAACAATACTGTTTCTATTTTGTGCATTTTCACCAATGGCAGGCTATTCTGGAACGTAATACCTGTAACGTAATGAATGATGGATATCTGTACCGTATTTTCCGGAGTATAAATCGCACGTTTTTCATAGTTTGGCTGAGGGTGCGGCTTGTACTCAGATGCAACATACACATGAAAGTATCAAAATATAGAATTTCACAAGTTCGTACTTGCTCTGATAAGCGCGTGATGGCACTCTAGGCATGTGTACCTGTATTTACTTCACCTGTACTACTAAAATTTCAAAATTGCAGTAATCTAATCGCTGCTTCCTCTTCTGTGTAGAGGAGGAAATGGCGCTTCATCCACTTTCGGTAGTTGATGGAGTTGCTCAGAAGTGACAACGAGGATCAATAATTCAATGGATATGATGATTTGGAGTGAGATTGAGGGTTTGGTAAACTTGTTAGCTTGTTTTTTATCCCTTAGTTGTCTAAATAATTGTTAGGTTAACATGCCAAAGACATTGTCAGTTCCTTTTCTATGCTTTGTGTAGCTGAGTTAGCATCAATATGCTTCACTGACATACTATGCTAGTGTGCCACGCTATGCATGCTATGCTGGCATGCATGCTGTATGTCTCTTCAGCCTGTTTAACTCCATTCTACTTTTATGATAATAACTTTCAAGGTGAAATATCTGTTCTTGGTCCTGGATTTTGTTAAATAAATATCCCAAAAATTATGCGATTTGTAGTCTGATGCGTTTTCTATATATTTTTTCTTCATTGTAATGCATTTTCAGGCATGTGCGACTAATACTTAGGAGTGCCTTTGCAGTCAGGAAAATGAGGATTATAGTATGTCTATGATACTGTATACTGTATTGCACTAAGGATAAATACTATGTCCTGAATTGTGCTGGAAGACATATTACATATTGCACTGAGCAAAGACAAAAAGTTTTATGTATAGCACTGAGGCATAGATATATTATATTGTGAATTGCACTGTGAAGTCCTATTTTCCCCTGAGATTGAGAGTGGTGCACTGCAGTTACTTCTCATAGCCTCTCTTACCACCAAAGTCCCCCTCATTCTCCCCAACAAACACACCCCCATCCCCATCCCAGATGAGCAGTTGAACAGTTTGATGGCATGTGGGACAAAAGAGTTCTTGCATCTGATAGGCCAACATTTCGGAAGAACCTTACTTGGAAAGTGTACATCAGACCCTTTCAATTGGCAGCCTGCAGGCCATTGAAACTTTTAAGAGATGTGTGGGATAAAAAAAAAAGTCACCTATGAGACCTGACCTATGAGAGCTCTAGCTGTATTTAATGAAGTTCATTTTGTATACAGACACAATTCTGAGATGCAAAACCTGGAGACAAATCCAGGTCTTGGGTGTCTTTAAGATGTAGACAGGCACAAACAAGACAACTAGAACTACACTGTTAATATGAGACACAAATGGAGAAAACCAGTGTGCAGAGCAACAACACTACTATACTTCAAACCGTCACTACATTCTCACATGGAGCAACAGGATGTATTGGCAAACAACGTCATTCAGATTCATGACATGGTGACATGTGATATATACAGTATGTGAAAAGTTGCATATGGTACGCACAGTATGGACAGTGTTTGTATCTGTTATGTAGTGGGTATCTGTATGCACATAGTGGTTATGTATACTGACACACAAGGTTGCAATGGAGCCTTCATTAAATACAGAAGTTAAGAGTTGTAAAGTGAACTATGTCATTCTCTGGTCTTCTTTTCACTCTCTACCTCTTTGCATACAGCACAGTGATACTTAGGCTTGTGTTGCATTGGCAAATGCACTTAAACCAACAATGATTTGGTAACTTAAATGAGTCTGCCACACAATTAATGGCTTCATGTTCCCATTAGACTAAGAAGAAAACTCTTCTTTTAGTTTATTAATCATGAGGAGAGACAAGGGGGGAAATTGTTGTTTGGCTGCTCCGTCTTCACAATGACTGCCTGTACAACACCAACTGCAAATAAAAATGTTCATTTAGCTTTTTACTATTTAGTCAGGACATACCAAAATTACAGTACTCTTAATGATTAAATGAACTATTTGATTAATACTGTCACGTCTTTAGTGTAATTGCTCCATTGTGCTAACCATAGAACAATCCACTCCATATTGAGTAGAGGTGCAAAGTAAGGATTTAGCTCTTGCAAATATTACCATAATACATAGAATTTTTAATGTTGGGGAAAAATTTGGAGGAACATTATTCATTTGAAATAGGACAGGGATGAGAATCATCAGGCGGAGTGAGAGGAAGAGTATATCAGCGTTTGACAGGCACATCTATTCCTACCCGCGTGGGATGAGGGGTGCCTGCTAATGCCTGCAAGATGACTCACCACAGTCACCTTGGTACACAAACTTCACCATCATATCAAAAAGAAGCACAAAAACAAATTAAGCTTGCAGCAAAGACTGAGCAGAGCAAATGGCTGTAGGAGAAAAATATATGGACTTTGGCAGTGACGATACAGAACCACGAGATCTGCACAGCACATATTTGTATTGAAATGCAGTAAGATATTCATCCAACCTCAAACCATTAAACTGTGGATATTTTAGACAAACATATCTAACGCAATATGTTCAGACACAGTAATCCCTCATCTATTGCGGATATAATGCTCCAGAACAACACGCAATAGGTGAAAAATCTGTGACGTAGAAACAGTATTGGTTTAATGTCGACAGTACACTCCATTTCTATATAGAATTTCAGTTTTTAATCATTTATGTTTTACTTTTTAGGCTGGAATTATTTTTTCTGAGCACAAAACAACAGCAAACAGAGAAAACACAAAACAGACAACTTTGTTGCGTTTCATCTTTCCTCATTCTGCACTTCTTTATATTCTTTTGCAGGTGTAGGCAGTGGCACTGCAGTATTTGGTTTACAGCACAGGCATCAAAAGGCGGAAGACAAACTTGTCTGACTACCCGTGTCACTCAGCACTTGCAAAAATGTTGAAACTATGCACATAACACCAGGATAGGGACACAGGAACTGATCCTAAAGACTCAAGAAGAAATTCTTTCTTAGCGGTGACATTTTCAACATTTTTCTGACCTTTATTTGTAGGAATGGTTAAGTTGCTAGCATATGATTTGGAGTCTCTAGATTACATGCCCTGCATTTTAAGTTATCGTTTTCATGTACACGCTATCCCTTTGAAAATTCCTGTGATGCCAGGCGGGCTAATACGGAAAATTCATCAAAATTTGCCTTTGACATGCTTGCAAATGATACTGGCATGTATCATGTTTATACATCATCCCGTCTGATATATACCACCAACGTAACAGCTAAGGATAAATACGAGATAAATTTACAACTAAGCAGTCAATTGATTGGTCTGGTCTGAGAGCTAGAGGACAAACTGAAAAGCTCCTGTTGAGAGGCATGTCAATGCACACATCTGCCACTCCATTCTACACAGACACACACACACACACAAACACACACACACACACACACACACAGAGAGACACATCCTGTTGGTACGGTGAGTATGTCAAATATTTGCTCGCACGTGGAGGGACAGACCACAGTTTGTAAGCAGGTTAAACTGCACAACAGTATCCATAAATCACACTGATCCCTAAATAATATAATACATATCATTACGATTTTATGGGAAATGTATATGCTTTTGATACCTTTTGCCAGTCGCAATTTTATTTTTTTTTCAAACTTCAAATTTATTGCAGCAAAAATATTTCAGCCAGTTGAAAGTTGCACTGTTGCTGGCTGTTTTTCTTAACATTCAAATGAATGGTCTCCACCCATTCCTTCAGGTGAGAAAATAGATAAGTTCATGTTTGCAGAGCATTTGAGTGTGTCCTTCAATGGATGTGTTTAACAATGTTGATCAGTTGGAGCACAACCTTTGGTTGGGGCCAAGTGTCAACATTTTAGCGAAGACTGTAACCATGTCCACAGAGATGCTTTGCAAGGCATAAGAGGCATAAAGCTTGGTCTTAAAAACATAGCACAATAGAAATGTGGTCCTGGAAAACTGCATAGCAGGTCAGTTGAGGGAGCCAGTACAAAAGGCATGTCTGAAACTTAATCCACAAAGTTTGGACAACTAATATGTGATTAGGGTGGTATTGACAATGTTAGTGATCTTGAGAGCATCACAATGAGTCCTTGTTTATGTTATATCTGTGAGGCTGCGATCATGAAATGGTCAGGAGAGACACCGCATCCTTACAAACGCCTGTTTGGCAGATTGTACCTCTAACGATGAGAACTCTGCGATCCCAGAACGCAGGGCTACTTGCTATCCCTTGAATTGGTGGAAGTAGAAATGGAGGCAGAGTCTTTATCTATCAGGCTCCTCTTCTGTGGAACCATCTTCCAGTTTCAGTTTGGGGGCGGACACCCTCACTACTTTTAAGAGAAGGCTTAAAACTTTGTTTTTCAATAAAGATTGCAGTCAAACCTAGTTATGCTGTTATGGGTTTAAACAGCCAAGGGATCTCTCATGGTGCACTGAGCCTCTGTTGTTTCCTCCTCCTCTCTCCCTTCTTCCTCTCTCTCTCACCTGCATGGAGTACATCCATGCCTGATTCATGTTTGTTACTAACTCGGCCTCTTCCCCAGAGTCTTCGTGTCTCATGCTTTGTCAATCCGTAGATTGCAGCCGGAGCATGACCAGTGGTGACTGACAGGCTCCTGTGATGACGGACCGCCAAATCGTCTGGGCCCTAGTCCTGATCCACATGCCGTGTTTTTATTTACACATATCTACATACACTTTATGTCTGTTCAATTAAATTGTAACCTTGTCACTATTACTGAGTACTGCTGTGCATCTGTAAACCTCCCTCTATCTCTCTCTCTCTCCCAAAACAAGTAGTCAAGGCCCTTCCTGTCTCGAAGGAGCTCCCCGAGACACAATCCTTCTCATTAGGAGCATGGCCCAATGTTGTCAGGCATTCATTTAGAACCAGGCAGTGGAGACCACACAAATTACTGAGTATGCCTTTCAATTGCTGCAATTGACATTTTGACCAAAGGGACAGGCCAAATGTTTGTGTGTCTGAAGTTTTATCCACATCAAATGATGGCATCTCCTTGCTCTAACAAATCTAATCTATATTAGGGCAGATTTTCAACAATGTGTTTTTTCCATGGACATATGATGCATTGTTACTTAAATTTAATGAGGTTTGTGACCATACCGTGCACCGAAATGGGATCATTTAATACATGTAGATAAGACACATGTAGAAGTCAGCTTTCTCTTACAGTTACAAGGGAGGAATAAGAAGACAAAGTAACAGAAACACTGAAAGAACACAGTGACTTCACTGGAGGGTGGGGTGACAGTGTGCATGACCATGTACCAAGTCAGGGCTTACCATATTTTTCGTATGGTATAAATCACCCTTTTTTTCATAGTTTGGCCACGGGTGCGACTCATACTCAGATATGACCTATATATGAAATTAAAATATATAATTTCACATGTTCATTATTGTCACACTGTCAACTGTGCCAGGACACTCCAGGCTTGTTTACCAGCATCTACTTGTCCTGTATCATTAACATTTTTAAAATTATGTAATTAAGTATTGGTGGTTATAATTGTAATTTAAGCGCCAGATGCGACATTGAGGACGAAGGCTCCAATGCATTTTGTGCTTTGGAGTGACAATGAGAGTATGATTAACTTGTTAGCTTATTTTTTATGCTTTACGAATCTGAATGATTGTTACATTACCATACCAGATGCATATTCAGTTTGTTGTCAATGTTTCATGTAGCTGGATAACCATTAAATGTGCACTAGCGTGCTGTACACCTATTCAGCCTGTTTGTCTCTATTCTATTGTTGTTATTATTACTTGCCTTTCAAGATGAAAGGCTTGTTCTTGGTTTCGGATTTGTGAAATAAATCTCCCCAACAAAATGTGTCTCATAGTGTGGTGCAACTTGTACACATTCTAATCTTCAAAATTGTATATTTTTTGGCTGCTACGATCCATACTGCGGAGCAACTTTTAGTCCAGAAAATACGGCATATACACCGCAAGCTGGCCAATATCATGGTGGGGTGAAAATGACTAAGTCCAAACAAAACCGTGTGCCATCATAACACCCAGACATGGACCCACATGAGTGGGGCTGAATGGGTCATATAAAGCTTTACGTAAAAAGCAGGGGCTTAAATTCTGTCGTGTCTAAACGAGATTTCACAAAATAAAGTAGAGGCATTGAGGACATACTAATTACACTCTCTGGATACGCAGCAGGCAGGTTGATATCATGTTGGGGTGAAAATGACTCTAAGTCTAAATTAATTGTGTGTCACCATGACAGCCTGATGAGCCAGGGGCCCTATGGTCCAAACATGGAACCAAATGAGCGGGGATGAATGAGTCAAACTGGAGCTTCAATTCTGTCACGTCTGAATGTGATCTCACAAAAGAAGGTAGGGGCACACAACAGACATTAATTACACTTTTAGGATACAAAAATCCTGTGGCTTTGATTTCATTATCTGTCCACAGTTTGCTGTACTTGATAGAAATGTAATATTACACTATTACCACACTATTATCAGCAGTTTAATGTTGATAAGTGAAGTTCACCTTTTGATGCAGTGCTTGTCAAATATGTGCTCACCAGTGAAATAAGAAGGTTACATTAGAAGTTCCCACGTGTGACCTTGCACTGAAATGACCCCCCCCCC
>OMPJ01010092.1:87658-115282 GCA_900312935.1 Carapus acus
TTTTTTTTTTCTTTTTTTTTTACAATATATCACAATATATGTTAGTAGTATCAAGTCAGAAATTGAGAATATGGGCACTTATAAAAACGACTGACTGTGCTTACCATTATGAGAGAAGCCCTATCTTGCACACCTGAATCATGTAAGCTCAAATTCAATTGTTACTCAAAAATTCAACAGCCCAAGCAAGTTCTGTGTTCAAAGTTGTATGTTAAGCGGGAAAGGTTTTGTCGACCTACAGGTCTCCATGAGGAAATCTCATCTGTTGCTCTGCAATGCTCTCAATTGTAAACTTTTGTTAACCCCAAAATTGTGTTTCAAGACTGTCACCTCAGACTGTAATCTGAAGTGACGTCTCCTTGCTTGTTGTGAGCAGGAGTAACAATAACCTGAAGGATTGAAACTTCGTTTTTGAAGATGAACAGACATCTTGTAATCCGATTAACCGTTTTTTCCCAACCTTTTTTCAGCCTTGGCACACAATTGACATGATAAAAAAGGTCACGGCACTCTACATGTTCCGCAGTGAGTTGTCGACTGGGGTTGAGGGGTGCGCACGCCTATCTTTCTGTGTTAAGCCGTGAATATTTGGCGGCGGGGAAAGGCGCTTGTACAGTGGCACACCTGATGACTTCTCACGGCACATTGGTTGGGAAGCACTGCGATAAACAACAGTGATAATAGTGCACTAACAATTCATCTAAGCAATGAGTTACGGTTCCTCAGCAGCCTCTCCCATAGCTTCTTCCTTGACACTGTCCTCAATAATTCAGACAGAAAACCCTGTTTTAAGACTTTAATCAATTTATCATCTTTGGATACTTTTTAAGAAACAGATAAAACTAAGCTTGGTGCTTCTGATAGTGATCACAATGACATGTGAACAATTGATCCTGAACAATTGATGCTACATTCATTCCACTGTAAAAATCAGCAGCAGCTTCCTATTACAGATGACAATCAATTGATTTTGTTTTTGGAAACTATCTCAACTCTCCAAGTGTTGTAGGGGGGATCTCTTAGATGCACAGTGGCAGAGGCACTGAAGCTCTACGGGAAGAAGGGAAGACAGAGAGAGAGAGGGGAGGAGGGAACTTCCGTCTCCTTGTATGTACATGCAGGAATTCCCCCCATGAGAGGGGAAACCATCTCTATTCAGCTCACGTCCTGCTCATTCCACCAGAAACCTGTCAATGAGGCAAGCTGAGAGAGGCCGTGATGGAGGGAGAGCACCATTCATTATAATCACTGCCTCTAAATGATACATACAATTCTGTCAACGCTCTCAAAAACACCTGCGCATGACATTTATTCATGAGTATGACTGCAGACCAGGCGCCTCAGACACGCTGCAGTGAGGAACTCGCACTTAACTCCTGCTGTAATACAAGGACACAATGTACAATAGAGATTGCAGGAGCTTGAATATTCATGGGTGTCTGAATGGGCAATACCATGAGATGTACCGTATGTATCAAAGCCTCTCAACCAATTCCACCATGCTATGTTTTTCCCTTTCTCAACCTCTCAACAGACACTGCATAAAAGAAATCCAACTCAACATCATTCATTCATTCATTCATTCATCCGTCCATTCATTCATTCATTCATGGCTGTCCACCAACGTTCACCATCCAACCTGACAGAACTGGAGAGGATCTGTGAGAGGAAAGGCGAAGGGTTCCCAAATGACAGAGTGAAAAACTTTATGCCCAAAAAGACTAATGGCAGTATTATCTCATAAGGGTGCTTCTACCAAATACTGAGCAAAGGTTCTGAACTCCTACAGCCATGTGAGATTTCGTATTTTTGCTTTTTTGATAAATCTGCAAAAATTCCAACAATTTTGTGTTTTTCTGTCAACATGGGGCGCTTTGTGTACATGAATGAGGAACGAAATGACCTTAAATGATTTACTCAAATGCCTGCAATATAACAAAGAGTGAAAAATTAATAGAGGTCTGATTACTTTCTGTGCCCAGTGTGTATTTCTGGCCACTTGCAGTGCAATTTATCTTGTCACCAGGTTAGGGTTTAACAATTCATTGTTTGTTCAATTGTTTACAGCCGAAGCCAGATTAGGGCAATTAAAAGTTAATGACTGAATGATGATCTACTCAATGAGAGCAAGTTGAACATGGTTTGTGCATAAATGGACAGAAAATCAGTCGGAAAAACAATCGAGCATTTCTTAAATGTTGGGATTCAGCCTGGGAGATCATCTGTCAAACATTTGGAACAGGGCAAACGGAAAAGACTTCAGCTGAGAACTCAGCAGAAACAGACCAATGCAATGGTAGAAAATCCATCATGATTCATCAGACAAGTCAAATCTGAACACAAGCGCAGAGAGGTTGCCCAAAAAGAACATTTGGATTCAAAAAGAGCAGATGTTTGCCATATTCCTCAACAAACGTAAAATTTTCACTTTGGTTCACCATAGAGGACTTTGACAACCACAAATGGAAAACATAGAAAAAATAATTCAGGGACACAAAAGTGACTTATTTTCCATTAATACCTCAAGAATTCATATCTGTGGGAATGTAGGTCATCTGTGGTTGGCCATAACCAATGGAGTGCTGAACTTACTGCAAGAGTGGTTTCACATAAGATACTGTATATATAAAAAGTGGAACACTAAACTGTAAACCCAAGTCATAAGTTTAATGAGAGGTTGTTAACAAATTGTTGTGGATTAAATAAATGAAATTAAATTACTAAATTGTTTCTGTGAAATATCTCAGCCACAAGTGTAATTTGCTTCCTCCCTCAAAGAGCCACCAAAGTCTTGGAATGTTTGCACTACATCTGTGATACCTGCGCTAGGATAGATATGACAAGGACAAAAACAGACTGTTGCAAAATGTTTTTGGATGTTTATCTAGTCTACGGATAACAAATGCTCCCTCTTTGCCTTTTAATTTCTTGGATCGCCAGATGAATGGATCAACCAAGTACCTACCTACCTTTATTCTTGTATGTTAAATTGCCATGAGCAATCCATAAGTGGCTGACTTGTGATTGAGTCAACATTCGTGCTGGCATTTATTTCAATGCCTGGAAAAAAACAGAGCCAATGGTGTTCACACATCAACTATATTCAGCGTTGTCCCTGCTTTGCAATATTCCCTACGATGTATCATTTTCAATGGACAAAGCTTGATTTCAAGGCGTAGCATTCATTACTCTGATGTAATAACACTCTAAATGACACTCAAACCGCGTAATTAAATTGCTTTTTCTGTTGTGTATTATTCATTGCTTGTATTTCACGTCGTCACCTTTTTGATAGCCTTAGACTCTGACCATGGCTCTGGTCATCTCTGTTGCCCTAACATTGATGTGATCTAAAATAAGCAAAGGTGTTTAACAGTGCCCCCCCCACTCTTGCTTATTTCCCTCCATCTGCAGCCATCTGTCTCACCGCAGTCCTTCTTTGGATTAGCTTTAATAGATTCTCTCCATCCCCTGCTGTTTTGACCCATGGAAAAATCCCAAAAGGTTATGGCACAACAGTGACATTTCACTGATCCAGCTATTTCACTGTAAACTGGCTTGGATTATTTATCTTGGGTTGTTGTTGTTTTTTTTGCAAATGCAACACTGAGAAAGTTCTAATATGGATGCTGTACTATGAAAGTCACATTTCTTCACAGTCATTAACTCCATCTAACGTTCTTTTTAAAGTGACGATGGGCTCCGATTGAGTTGAACTTTTCCAAGGCCGTCACTGGATGAGAGTAGCACAGATGTCCGTCTCCTTTAGTACCACCTAGGGACACCCACAGTGCTCCTTAGCCTTTCTACGTGCGTTTCCTGGCCGTGATTTCTCTCACAGAGGGGATGCGCTGGTCAGGTTTCCGGAGCTGAAATCCTGCTCAGTGAGGGAACAGGCTGAAAGCACGGGGACGAAAGAGCTACACTGACATCGACTCTGCTCAACAAGCTCTTTGTTCATACAAAGACAGACCTGAGTGCTGGTAACTCTCTACGTCCTCCCAGGTGTTCAGTTCCACCTGTTGGTTAGAATAACATTTACCAACCAGCTGCGTAAAAGCCACGGCCTAAAATGGACAGATTAAACCTCATTACAGCAACTGTGACCTTGCAAAAGATTACACAAAATTGTGCTGCAGGAAATCCACTTCTGTGTTTCTGTTGGTGAAAGGCCACCTGGTTACTTCGCCAGTGACGCTCTAAATTTGAACAAGATTCTGCGGGCGTCTATGTAAGCTTGAGCACCTGCAATTGATTTCAACAAAATACTGTCTGGGGATCCTGCGAGTCATGAGTGAAGTCGCAGTTAGTTTGTGTTGTCTCACTTCAAGTGCCAGTTTCCCTGAGGCAAAATGTTTGTCTATTTGCACCTTAATTGTTGTTACAACACTGATATCAAAATGTAGTAAGAGATTCAGGAAAACAAGCCATGCCTAACCGGTGACATAAGAGGTATCTGATGTGAATTTAAACATCACCTTAAAATCTCCAAAGGTCTGCGAGACATTTACCATCTATGAGACCCTATTTTACGAACTGCGATGACAAATCATCTCTACCTATAAGGATTGCTGACGGATCAATTTACAATCGCGTCAGACGTTCAGATGATTTCTATCGGTCATTTGGGTCAAACGAGCCCGAATCAACACCGGTGTCACATTAGACACGTCTGGACAATCACACCTGACATCGATGTTGTGTGTCATCCTCACAGGTACAACTTTTCCTCGCAAATTAAGACGACTTTATGGTGCTCTCCCGCATTACTAACCCGCGACACTTGTGGTTTCTCAACTACTGGATCTTAAAATGTGATTCCAGTCACAGCCTAAGAAGCAGCAGAGTCTGTCGGCGGAGGATTCGTGACAACGTTATGTTCATCTGAGATGGTTTCGGTTCATGTGTGTAGCATCTGTAGCAGGTGTCCCGGTCCACGTCAACGAAGCGACTTGAGCCCGTCTTACCTTGTAGACGTTCTCTGTAATACGGTGTACATCGTCGGTCCGGGACATCTTTGCTGCCTTGTCGATCGGAACCATAAACTGGATTATTCTTCTAAACGGGACCGGGGATTTCTCAGACAGGTCCGCGAAAAGGAGTTCGCGGAGCTTTTGCTGTTCTTGGCCTGTTAGGCAGACTCCGGCTCATGCACAGACTCGACGACCACGCTCCGACTACCCCCGGTTTCGTGGGATCCCTGCTTTTATAGGAGAGTCCTCCTGCTTGCCCACGCTGCTCCACGCAGATCGTCACACTGCCACAGGGAGGACGCTTTCAGGGGTCGTAGGAAATAGGAAAACAGAGAAAGCAGGACGGGGATGTTGCAGTGGGATCCTGGCTGTGGTCGTCCATTTTGGCCACTAGATGGGGGGGATAGTTGGGTTTCAAAGTATATCTATATTTGTGCTTTTGTAGCGACACGGTTGGTCAATATAAATTTTCCACTTAACTTAGTAGATATGCTGCTTCCTTCCTTGCGTATACTCTCATTGTCCAGACATTTGACCCACGTCGCGGCCACACTGTCTCGTTGAGGTGTGTTTCTCTGTCCCCATATGCCGCGGACGTATAGGGACTTAGCGACTTGGAGAAAGGCCGACTTTTCTTAACCTGCATCCCAGTCTGTCGGAATCACATTGCGCCGACATGACGTCTCGCAGACGTTTGAACACCATCTTGCCGCTTGTATAATCATTCTTTGGGATCTACCTGCGTCTAATAGGTCACTGAAAGCAGCATTGTGAAATTCTTAATATCCTCTTGGGACATGTCCACGTTATCCTCAACGCAGACTCCGCCTCCAAACATTCACAACATTTGTGTGCCTCTTGTTCCGTAACGCATTGTGTTTCATACGGCTACAAAATAACGGTGGTTACTGAATAGTGGGATTTCAGTGGGGTGAATCCTCGCCATGTCGTTCACCGATGTATGGAAATTCATACCAGGCTTTTTTACATTTAGCATTGTTTTACGTTACTTAAAGACCAAATTGACCCCGTGATGACGCTCTATTTTGTCAGGTCTGACCATTCTGTCTGTAAGTCTGTCTGTCTGTCTGTCCGCGGTGGACAGACGGGGATCCCTGCGCATCTCGTAGGGACATCGCGATTCAACAGATACTCTAGGTAGCCTGGTACCACAGCTGGACTTCCAATGAACATCTACCGCGGGAATAAAAACTGAAAACACAACGTTTTCAGTGGAGTACAGTGTTAAACACGGAGACAAGCATAAACAAGAGACAATTCACCACCTAAGTCGTTGCTGCAGCAATCAGATAGACAGCCTTGCTCACAAAGACTCGCCTTTATTTTCTGTGGTTGAAGTTTGGAACAGGTTATGATCAATTCATATTTTATTTATTATTTTTTGTGTGTGTGTGTGTGTGTGTGTGTGACGCGGGCGTATGTGTGGGTTCTGTGGGCTGAATAGAAAGATGTTGTGCGTGATGGCTCAGTCACCGCTGAGGAGGAGAGATGTGGGCGAGCCTAGCGGCGGAAGTAGGCGGTCCTTACTCCTCCATTCACGGCGTATGCCTCTTCATCTCCACCTTCACCCTCTCATGATCCGGCGTCCACTGTACTTAGCGATTCATAAAGGCAACGATGCGCGATTGAGGCCCGTTACCCACACATAAACTCACAATAGGCTGAAAATAAATGCAGGGGCAGCGTGGGGGATTTATTTGGTAGGTCTGAAGGCTATTTCTTTCAACTCTTGTAAGGTTTCAAGAGGCATACACACTTGATACTCGTTTTATAAGCGGTGTCCCACGCACAGTAATGGAGGATTCCTACGCACTAGGTAACAGAAAAGCAGACACTGGCTCTCCAGTATGTGTTTCTCTGTTATCCGGTAGGTGTGCGCGAAACATCCACACGCAAACCTGTCTAATTGAATTATGAATGGATCGTCCTATGAACTTTGGAAACCGGAGTACACGATTATTGTGCGATATTCATCCTGAATCGAGCAATAGTCGTCCCAATCCAAAATACTTGTTTCATTGCGTAATCACGTTTTTACGTACTAAATTGGTATTGAGTATTTTGCTCTTAAAAAATGGCGCCGTTGATTGTTCCAGAATGTGTCGGCATTATATAGGAATGTCGGACGGTACATGCCTCTCGGACGGTAGGGAAGTTTTCATGTGCCATTTTTTGTCCAATGGAGGGAAAGATGAACCTTTTGTTGACGCACGACCAATTACGAAAAAAGGCACAAATACACCAGATATTTCACTCATCGTTCATTCTTGTTGGTCAAATAAAACCAATATGGGACGGCTCCACGGCTTAACTTTCAGATCGAGACAAGTGGACTGTACACCTCTCAAGGAACATCTCACCGATTCCTGGCTGCCACCTAGTGTCCGAAAGTCTATTCTAATTTATTTATTACACGCAGACAATTCGTGCACAATTTCCTAACCTTTTGACAAACTACGGAGAGGTGTCTTGTATCTGGTCAGATTAAGGTCATATACTATTCTGGGTGCACCTTTGATTTCGGCAGGTGGAATTGGATGCATGGATTTGTATATGGATAATGGAAAAACATTGATTTCGCTCAGAAATTTAGTTTGTCATTGATTGTGGCATGTCATATTTAGAGACATATAGAGATGAATAACTAAAACATTATCAGAGGTCCAATCACACCATAGTGTGCACAAAGACACATTATGTGCACATAATTTTCTGTGGGACAAAATGGAGTTAAAAAGTGGAGATGTAACTGCAGAAGGAGCACAAGGTTAACATAAGATGTAGTGTCAAGTGGTGCATCTACACAATAATAGGTGTAATAATAATAGGATAAAATGTGTTGACCTACAAATTGCACATTTGAGCTTTTTGTTTCAAGATCAGGAAAAGCTATTGATTGTTGACCTTTTTATGAGCACTGAATGTGCCTCTCACAAAAACTTCAACGCGCTGCATTGGCTCAAAAGTCTCAGCTGACAATGATAACGTTTGGTGAACTTATCAATTGCACTTTGGAAACTTGACTTTAATTTTACAGTGCAAGACATTTTATTCTTTCTCAAGCGCTGAAATCAGTTTGTCACGCTATTTTGATCCCCAACACTTACAATTCCAGGGAAGGCTTTATTGTAACGGTAATCTAATTACACCATCTGATTGCCATAGTCTGATTAAGATTCTCTGCGCCTCCTATTTGATGGTTTTCCAGCGGTTGTAACGGTGACTTTTCACCGGCCAGCTTTGTGGTTTAAAGTCACATCATTTAAGGCACATACCCTTAAAATATGCACCCAGTATCCTGTTATATGAGATACATTAACAACATTTCTGAAACAACTTTGCGAACTGCATTGGCAATGAGGAACTGAGCCCACCAGAGAATATCTAGGGATCTACTCAACACACAAATTTGATCTTGTGGTTGAGCTTCTGCTGGACGGATTATATTTACAGTTATTTCCCCAGGGACTATAAAAAGCATTACTGATTCCATTCCAAAAACAGATACTTGATGGAGATATTGAAATTGAGCAATGCTCTGAAGACAGTGACAATGTCTATAATTCTGTTTTTTTCATTCAGTCTACAGATGCGATGTGAACATTATTCACAACAATGTATGGTGTGAAAATGAAGTGTAGCATGTTTTGGGAAAATGTTGCAGGAACAAGCAGTTTGATAAAAGAATACACATGAATCCTCACAAATGATTCTTGGCAAAATATTACAATGCATTTTCTGCAAGGCAGTGTTAAGCTCTACCTTTTATCTCTCAAAATCCAGAGTAGCAAAATTTGATTCGATGATGAAACACATCACTAAAGGCCCATGTCCACATCAATCCGTAAACCATTTTGCCATGTTACCACCACAATCAGTGGATAGAAATCTGGATCACTTCCCCTTCAAGCTAATTAAAAATATATATATATTAGGCACACTTGTCTTGATGTGACCACTTTTTGTTGAGTTACATCAGCAATCCTCCAAATCCACATTAATCGATCCACAAATTTGACCAGACAGTGAACCAGCTGTTTCTCCTTTCATGTAGGATTCACAGTTGAGGACAAGTACTTTCAAGTGAAAAGAGAAACCAGTGCACTTCAGTGTTGACAAGACTGGCGTCCTCTATGCGTACATGCTGTATGTCTTTGCAAAATCTGTCCAGGAGGTCTGATGTGTCTCTACAATGCAAGCAGCTCTCTTTCTGGCTTCTTCCTCGAACGCTCCCTTTCTGTAACAAACAAACGTGGAAACATTCAGCTCTTCGTTTTTCTGAAATATGAACTTGAATGATTAACACTGTTTCAAACCTGGCTTTTCCTCTTTTGATTCTGGAATTTCTGGCAGCTCGTCTGAGGGAACATCAGGGAGCTCAACATCTCCCTGCAAGACAAAATACACAAATACAAACATGACATTGTAGGTTAATCGATTAAGACATCTGTCACTGAAACATGTACAATATGTTGTACATGTGTGAGACCTGGGTTATGGCCTCCAGCTCAGCCAGCACGGCGTCTTCATCCTCTTGAGACAAGGAGCCAGCCAACATGTCGTCAATTTGCTGAGGAAGACACGCGTATATTTCAGATTTAAGTACATAGCACTTGCAATAATTTAACGATAACTTGCTAAAATCAAATGATCTTCTGAGAGAACTCCACATGAATGGCAGTAGTACAATCTACCCAGGATGACATGAGAAAACATCACTGCTTACTTTTTGGTACTCAATAGCGTCTTGAGTCTCATCCATAATCCGTTCCACTTCTTCTATAGACATCACCTGGTGAGAGGCACATGAAAATATTTCTTGAGGCTCTCAATCAGGATGAGGAACCAGAAATAGCTTCAGCGCATATTTGTGCCCTAACTAGAAATTTGACTTGAGTTTATTTATATCCTCACTGTAAAAGACCAGAATATTTGCCATACAGCTTAGAAAAGACTGAATCAAGGAAAGAAAAAGGCATGATGGATCAGCAGTGGCAAGAAAAAACACAGGTTTTCCTAATGATCAGGGAAAGACAGAACACTTCCTCTTTGCAGATTAGTGGTACTAACTGATGGAAAAGGTGTGCAGTGTGGGTAGTGGATCTTTGGCAATGGTAGAATATGTGAGTCATTACTTTTCTGGTTGTTTTGTGCACAGAGGGTGTGTAGACCTCTCTCAAAGTGGTCTGAATGCTCTCATGAAACTGATGTTTGATGCGACTGTGTCAGTTTTGTTCAGGACTGTTGCTGCAGCCTAAAAACACTGAAGCCAAAGTAGTCAAAGTAGGTCTGCCCCTTCAGCCTTGACTCTTCTGTCCATTTCTTTCAGTGTGAAAAACGCGGTAATGGATACCGCGTTGGATACCGCGTTTTTCACACTGAAAGTAAGGCGTACTTAAAATCCTTTAATTTTCCAAAAAATTGGCAGTGCGCTTTATAATCTGAGCGCTTGTGTATGAATTCTTGTTGTGCTTACTGAAGTAAAACCAGTTTTATGTGGTACAGTGTGCTAAAAAATCTGTCAAAATGTTCTAGTGCAACTTTGGTGAGCCACTCCACTTGACTGATTTTCATACCATTCCCAGCTGACAAAGGGACTGAATTTAAGACTGTCACACTAACATCAGTTGTCGCTATCACTGGCAGTGATAAACCAATCAGAGGAATGTACATAATAGGCTTATCTCCACAACTTCCTACAATCTAAACTACAATTACAGCTCCCATATTTGGAATTTGACAATGCTTTATGTTGTAATCACCTATCTGTTAACTCGAAGACACTTGAGATGAGGTTTGATGGATTTCTGGAGGGCGAATTATTCAAAATGTGAGTGTTTTTTCTGCATTATGAATGAATGGGTCGCATAAAGTTTGATTTGCCTGACTGTTTTTTTTGTTTTTTTTTGCTTGATTTATGTTTTACAATGCACCTTATAATGCGGTATGCCTTGTTGTCTGTAAAATACAGTACATTTCTGACCTAATATCTTAGATTTTGGCACATAATTGTCAAGGCAATGGAATGTCACTTCCCTGAGAATTAATGCAGGATAAAAATCAGCCAAATTTGGGATTTGGGTTTTGTATTTCGGACAAATAACCCGAGGCCGGCAGCAGACCTCCAAACATCTGGGTCCTGTCTTTCTCTCTTTCTGTCTCTCTCCCAACCCAAACGGTCAAGGCAGTTGGCCGCCCACCTGCAGCCTGGTCTGCCTTTAATAGAAGTATTTCCTCAACACTGCTGTTAATGGGGGATATGTTGGGTCTCTGTCTGTCCATCTCAAAGACCTTAACTGTTTACATGCTGAGGAGCACTACCTGCTCTATTTTGTAAAGTGCCTTGAAATAACTTCTTTTATGATTTAGCACTATACAAATTAAATTGACTTGACAAATATTTTTACGTCAGGATTGCATAGTGCACCTCAGCCTCCTTGACATCCTGACAAAACCTGAAATCTCCAAATTCATAAAAATCATGAAGTGAATGATTAAAACCTTCAAAATGAATAGCTACTTTGAACAATGCGTGGCTGTTTGCACATCTAAAATAACTTACCTCGTGCATTTTCTTCAAACACTCATTTCCAACTTTCAACCCCTGAATGACTTTAACTTCAATCTGTGCGAACTCCAAATCCTGGACCTGGAGGCAGACCACAGAGCGACTGTCAGCTTCACATTTGGGTAGTAGATATAAAGTTAAGCATGTCAACTTGCATACCATTCGCTCCAGGTTGCCAATCTGGTTCTCAGTCTTGTCCAGAAGTTGATCCTGATAACGTTTCTTCTTCAGAAGGAGAAGGGCTTTACTGTTTCAACACAAGTATGGCATTGTAATACAGATATCAAGTGTTTCTCTGATTGTCATCATCCCCATTCACAATGCCACCACAGTACAATAAGAGGTATATTGAGAGCTTACTCTTTTTTGCCATCTTTCAACAGCTTTCTAGCCAAAGCTCTCTCCTTCTCCATTTGAAGATTGATCCTCTTCTGATACTGGTGTAGTTTATCTCTTTGCTGCTTTAGTTGCTAAAATGAAAGACCACCGTAATGTCAGGCAAAAGAAAAGTCATAAACTGTGTGTGAAGGCTTGACGGTCAGTCACACCGGCGTCAAACGCTTAAGACCCCATGTGCAATAAGGATAAGCATCTCAATTAAAATGTTGGCTGTCAGTGAGTTAGATTTGGTTATATGTATTGTTGTATATGTGTGAGTGAGTTTGTCAAAGTGCAGCAAAAATACAATATTTTTTCTTCATCGTTTCGTGCTAACGTCTTGTCAGCTATGCTAGCTGTCGTCTCACCAAGATGGCTTTGTCTTGCTCTGTCACTCGACTGCGTTTCTTTTTCCCGAAAATATTGCCCATCCTGACACGGCAGCATCCCAGCACAGCACAACCCTGAATAGTGAAAGTAAAACTTGTTCTACAAGGGAACAGTTAGCGATAAAACGTGCCTACGCGTTGCGTCTGGTGGCACTCGTGTTTTTTCTGCATTCACTGTCCCACACCCACATCAGGAAGGACGGGAAACGCAGAGGGACAAACATCATCCAAATCAAAACAGTTTATTAAACGGAGGCGCATCGCCCCACTTTTTTTACCGCAGAGTTAAAAATATTTAAAGTAGCTTGTTGGACACTGTACGTTTACTTGTTGATACAACAACATACCGTATGTTCGATGTCACAGCGCTTTAGATGTGGAATCAACATTTTTATTGTGTAATACCGTACGAATTTCAATTCACTGTACAAAATAGAATAAAACTAAAAAAACAAACCGACATAAACAAAAAAACGCTCTCCCTCATAAACTCCGAATCAAGGTCGCCTACATTTCTGACTGCCTCTTGGCTGTGATACCCACTGTCTTCATCACAGAGCCGGGAGGACATTTATACAATGACCTACTGAAAATCTTCAGGAACCGGTTTGTTTTGTGGTGGTTGAGGTCAAATGGTTATCGATGTGTATAGGCTGTGGTCTCACTCACAAATTCATGTCTCGAAACTCAGGAATACTCCTACAAATACTCATTTTGGTGTGCTTTCTTAGATTTTTCAAGATATGAGGTCCACCTGGTCCTAAGAATCCCCATGCCTGAGCGACAACGCTGTTCAGCCAAAAAAAAATACTGTACACTGTCATTGGATCAATGACCAATTCCTGGTGAGGAAAACAAATTATATGTTCAAGTAGGACGTTTATTCAGAAAATCTGTCATGCAATGATACAATACAATCAAGCAATTTGTTCCACAAATGTGTGTCTGTGAAAATCAGTGAGAACATTCTTAGGTCATGATCACTCTCTCAAGTCAAATTCATAGTACAGAGCAATGACAATGAAAGGCTGAAAGAGATCAATTTCTGTCACCATCACCTACAGGTGTATGTATGTCAAACATACATATGTAAAAGTTTACAATTTCTTACAGATTTTTAAGTGTTTAAATGGAGATATTTAAAAGTGAGTACAGTGCTCCCAAAATATACATCAATTCTGTAACTTCAATTGTCCTTCAACCAGAAATAATGACTCAGTAAGATGTGAGTACTGGAGTGATTTTGTACTCAAATAAAAACAAAGAGTGAATTCTTGATTGCTACAAATAACGAATGCAGCCACAGAGGCAGATATTCCACAACTGACACAGCCACAAATTCGGGAGCCTTTCTTCACTCTGGTGATCTTGCAGGTTTCTTAATCCTGCGGATCACAACTCTACTCCTCAGAGTTGAGCGTCGGCCTCCTTCTTCAGCCCGAGAATTCTGGCCATCCTTTGCTCTGGCCCCTGCAGGCCGCAGCTCAGAGCCCCTTCCTGCTCGTATATCATCCACAAAGCTTTCAACTTGGTCAAACCTGGCTGTTAGCTCTCCCAGTCGTTCTTTCAGAGCATTGAACTCCTTATACAGATCTCCGAGTGCATTTGACAGCGGCTGGATCCTGGAAGCACGGGCAAGAAACAAAGTATATTGATAATGAGTTGGAGTTGAAGTTGAAGTGTTCATTGCTCCTTTCCTCTTACCATGTTTTTAATCATTGTAATTGTAATTTTTCTTTGGATAATCAATAACCATTTCTTCTTTCATTTATTTGCTGAACTTGCAAAGTAAGTGGCAGTGGGTGTGAATGCAGTTGATGTTCTGGTTTACTGTTATGTTGTCAATTCCATACATTTAAATCAGCTATCAGCAATCAAACTGAGAAGATTAAACGAATGGGCGACAAGCACTGTCAACAATAAAAGTGCTGTACTGACCTCCCATAGTCTGGCAGCACAGTTCTGTGGTCATGCAGCAGTAAGTCTTTAACCTGAGTCATGATGGCATATTTCCAGTTATCTAACACCAAAGTGAGGTTCACGCACCCTCTACTGTTGACCCTCTCTGCTACAGGGGGAAAGACAAAAGGAGGAGAAGAAAGAAGAAATATAGAGAAAAGAAAAAAAACACAAAATTTCCAAAAACTGGCTTGTGTGAGGTGAAATCCATGATTGCAAAGTCACTAACAGCTTTCAGAAATTGTTATCCAATTGTATTTGTTTATTTTCAAGCTTCATGACTCACCTTCATTTCTGATATCCCAGTCCGATTTCAGGATTCCCTTTTGTATGTATGAAGCAGAGAAATGGACCAAACAGAGCACCAGAACCCCTAAAGTCTGCATCCTTGAATCTGGATTTTGAGACAAAAGCACCCCTGATTATCTAACACTCATATAATTTCAGAACTGTAATGCATTTCTAAAGAGTCATATTATACTGTAAATGTGTACAGTTTGCTAAAAAAAAATTCACCAAATTTGTGACATTGCCCCTTTTTCAAATATCTAAAACAATAACATACATACACCCCCACAACAATCTTTCCAGTCTCTTTTTTTTTCTTTTAATTTTTTTCAATGTATATGAAATATCCTCGTTAATTTGAAATACAACCCTGTTTGTGGCTTATGCCTCTGACATTTTCTGCAGAATTTCAAAATTCACAATTGATTGGCATCTTGCAATCCAAACACTTTGCAAACTTAATTAATTGCATAGTAGATACAGTACATTGTTAACTAACACAACAATGTTTGATCCTCCCACAATTAACAAAAAATAACAACAAATTAGTTTTTCAAGTTTGTTTGTTTTTTCAGTTGGATAAGATAACATACCAAAAATTACTGGATCAATAACTCGTGATAATTCAAAGTAACAAACAGCCTGATGAAATGGTCTTCGTTGTTTTAGAGATTTCTTCCTATAATAGAACAAGTCTCATGTGAGGGCATCCAAAACCTTAAATTGCATTTACACTGAAGACACATAAATGACAGTGAAAACATACCTACAGGGGAAGTAAATGTCGGTACATGAATTCTAGTCCAGTCAAGATCAAGCAGTCCTATGTGGAGAAAACTGACACATCTGGGGTGAGGGTGGGTCCTCTAGATCTGCGCCTACCCCCGTTGCCATATATCAGCATAGAGGGGGTCAATGAAAACCCCTCTGGAATTTGCTGTTTGAAGCACAGCTGGTGTCTTCCATGCTAGTTTACATTATTTGTTGGAAAACTGCACTCAATTTCTTTTTGGTTTTCTGACCTAACAACTTTATCTCACCTGTCATCAATAAAATTTCTGTGATCACTGCCCTTGTTATCAATGACGGATCTTTTACACAACTATAATACTGATATTATGCTATGTAATTCTCAGATGGCAAATTAGACATCTCACATTCTTTGTTTTGTGCGAAAAAATTATCGTAAGCGAGAAAGATGTGAAATTGCTACACACACCAATTGTTTAGACGTGCAGGATGGCTCTGCACTTATGTTGGGGAAGTGCAGCTAGGGGGGACCTCTGCTTAAAACCAGATAATACTTTGAAACAAGACACTGCTGGTTTAATCAAAGACTAATCTCTAAAACAACTGATCAACAATGAAGTATCGATGAGCTCTGATCTCTGAACTGCTGCTGAGCAGACCACTTCTCCTCAAAATATTGAGCATAGCTAAATTGTACAGAAACTGCTTTGTTTTGGGACGATAAAGCATCTCAAAATCCATCTTCTTGGCTATAACTGTGGCAGTATACTGTATGTGGGGGTAGATATGTGTGAGGCAGTGGTATGTGAGTTAGTGGACCATTTACAATGTATTTACATTTCCACAACATTGAGAATCAATGCCTAAGATGGTCATTAACACACTGTATCTAGTACTTGCATGTGCTCCATCCGGAACCACCACCATATCATGGTGGAGGAGCTGAAGTGCCGTACCGCTAACAGCAACCTTTCCTGTGGGACACTCATCTTTGTATGATGTCCCAAAGCAAATTAGGATCCAGCTTCTAAGATCCAGCTCTGAAGACAGCTGGTGACTTCCATGCTAGCTAACATTATTTGTTGGAAAATTACTGTCAATTTCTATCTGTGTGGTTGTCTGACTGAGCAACTTCTTACCTGTTTTCAATAAAATTTCGGTGACGACTGCCCTTATTTTAAATGTGGGATCTTTTACACTACTATAATACTGATATTATACTGTACTACCGCAGGGCATAGACTCAGAAGGTAAGTCGAGCATCTCAGATTCCATGTTTTGTCCTTAAAGATTAGCTTAAGCGTGAAAGATGAAATAAAAAAAAAAACACACCAATTGCTTTCGATGTGCAAGATGGCTTGACACATTTGCTGGGGAAGTGCAGGTAGGGGCACCTCTTCTTAAAGTGACTTTGGCACTTTTCATTTATGGTTTTTATAAAAAAAAAAAAATAATAAAGCATTTTCTATTCAATCATAAGCCTTAACTCTGTCCTGGGTCTTAACTATCTAATAATCAAATAGAAAACATCACAAAAAAATGCTTAAGGTCATGAAAATAAATTGAGATTTAGCAAGTCAATGACATGTCCACTTCATTTTGAAAAGTATCACTACCGTTATAGGCAATACTGGCCCGCATTTACTCGGATCGATACCAAAATATGTACTATCACACACCACTAGACACCTGTGCCTAGGGCCAGTGCACCAGCAAGGCCAACGAAGCACAAAGCTACTGTATGCTTGCACTAGTAAGGCTACAGACGCAGCCTTCTAAACCACTGCACCCCAACATCTTCCTCACCAACGCCAGATCCCTGGTCGATGAACTGAGGCTACAGCAGCATTCTGTTGCTTTTCCTTTTATACCCCTTTTACTTGCGCCGGATTTCGGCACCTAAATTTCACGACACAATAAAAATTGTTGAAATGACAATAAAGATTACCGATTCCTGCTCTGGGACCTTTACTCGAATATGGGAAGTATTCACAGGAGAGGTGTAATTGGGAGGAACAGCCTGAGGCTCAGATGTAGAGACCATTCATTGGTAGACTAAAAAAGTACGGAAGCTTGACTGATAGAGGGATTCAAGTTTGTTTCCTGGACATTCCTTAGGCACTTAACCCCAGCCTACTCACACTGCAGCCCCAACGCTCTGAATTCCACCCATCCCTGTCAGCATGACATGGTTGACTGTAAAGAGCTGATTGTGCCTTATCATCCAACCAGAGCTCTGCAATTCAAATATGCAGACACGCAAATATGATTCCTAAAACCAGTATGAGTGGGAGGCATGCATCTGTCCTGTGGAACCATCTTCCAGCTTCAGTCCGGTTACCAATTTGGTTTCGTCCCGAAGAGTTTTGTGTTGTGCTTTATTAACCGGCAGCCCGCAGCTAGAGTATAACCAGCGTTGATGGACCTCCAAACATCTGGGCGACTATATTTTCGCTTGACCATGAGTTGCCTATAGGGGTGGGTGGATGCACATGACTATTTTATCTACGGCACACCTGATGACATGAGCACAGTGGTTGGGAAAGACTGTACTGGAGGATGAAGAGTGCAAATTTGTAACAAATGGTCTGGGAGATTAAAAATATGGTGGGTTTTTTTCCCCCTTTGTAGTCCTGAATTTGTGCCAGCTGCTGCATGGTCTGGGTGCTCTGGTTAAGAGGGGCAGAGTCATCAAATGATCACCGCCTGGTGGTCACGCCATCACAGAATTGATGAGGGTAGAGGAGCATAGATTCTCAATGAGTCTTTTTCTACTATAGTGCTAATGTTGAACTGTGAAAAAAAAAAACTACCTTGGTGGAGCTGTGGCAGACTTTTGCGCCTTCACATTTTCTTGCTCTGGGAATGCTCTGAGGAATACTGCCATTGTTTTTTTGTTAATACACAGGTGGATACAATACAGCTTTGTGTATTGAGGTAATCACATATATTATTATCAATCATTCATTTCATTGACAAGTGCAAAAAATAAATACAATTGGTCACAATTTTCGATTGGACATCATTTTCACTTTATAAAAAACATCCTGCATTGAAACCTTTTCAAACTCATTTTGTACTATGTCCTTGTAACTTGTGTAATTGTTTATTAACTCTCAGTTAATTCCGCAAAGAAGACGGGATTCACGTTGAATAGGATCTCCTTATTTATTTGTTGCAAATCCACATCAACAGCAAATTATGTTCAGGTTCCCCAGAGAGCTCAGTGGAACGTGTGAAACTCCAAGGGAGAGTATTGTCTGCAAATGGTCCCTGGTGAAATACAAAAGTTTCACTGCTGTACATTGTGATAATTAGAAAAAAGTCAGAGTGGGACCACTTTGCTATAATTGGGATACACATCTTTGTGAAATTAAGGCAACAACTATTAAGCAAAAACCTCACCATCAGGACAACAGAAAGAAAAAAAATAAATAAAAATTTGCAGATTTGTAGCATGTATCTCTAAAGAGTAGACAAATACGGAAACGTCTTATGCCAGCAAGTCAGCAGCAAACACATTCAGGATTTGGCTTAGAAATGCAGAATGTGTTAATATCAAATAATTTGCTATTTGTCTTCCAATTACTCTGCCTATGTATAGCACCTACTGAAAGTCTATGACGACCAAGAGAAGATAACTGTCTGACTGTCCTCTGGGATTAGGTAGGTTCTTTATGGATCCATTGATCTAGCAATCCAAGAAATCTAAACATTACCTCAACGTAAATTACAAACCTTGTAATTTGGATATTCACACTCAGTTGAATTCAAATTAAAATTTTGATAATCACATGCATCTAGCATCAACCTCAGAGTGTTCCTAATGACCAGATTATCAGATCTTGCTGCGTGCAACTACAACCTTAAATCATCTAGAGAAGTCAAAACATAAATTTTCATCAAGGTACCGGGAATCTGTGCCGAGGTGATGAGGCTGCAGCTCGTCTATGACTCAGTGCCTTGACTGTGAATCTTTTAAGAGCAATTACACCTACAGTGGAATGTCTACATGAAATTTTTGTTGCACTATTAAACATGGCATTACCAGTCAACATGCGAGTAATGACATCGGATTGTTCAAGTGACACACTGTGGCACACGGAAGAGACTGCATGAAATAATGTTTGTGAAGGTTAAACAAAAAATACCATGCCTCCAGAAAACAGTTTTGACAAGACAGCTCTACCATGATGCCATTCATGGTCGCATTGATCATACGACTCTGATCTGCCGCTTTGAGTGTTATCAGCTACAACGTGGTGTATTGTCACTGGTAGGCGAGAGTTGGTCTTGGATGCATGGTTATCCCAATGACTTTTTGATACTCCATTTTGATACTTGCTTTTCAAGAGAAATTACCATACAAAACTTTGATATCACAATCAAATATCCAGTTGGGACAGTTGGAATCTACTAACCTGCATCAGCATTAAATGTGATGTTAAAAATGAGTTAAATCCTAGCGGATCTGCTGCTGACTTGGTCATGTGGCATTAGAGACACAGGAAATTTGTTCTCAGGCTCAGAGCTTTCATAAATCTGCATTCTGAAAGACACATTTTGAAACTGAGGGATGGATATTAATCAAGATGTCAAGGTTTGGAAATCTGCTGAAAACATAGAACATCTCCCCTTTCAACAATTTAATGTCAGCAAACGCAATACCTTCAGAATGGATACTAGTGTGACATTGGCCAACTCTCGCTTCCCATCGTGACCTCTGGCTCCCAAGTAGCTTTGTAGGCTATGAGAGGGTAACAAACAGGGGCCTATCAGAGGTATACTGGTTCTGGTACATCAGCTTTGGACCAGATACGAGGAGAACAAATGGGGAACCGATGCTTTGTAAGAGCACCCAAGTAAGGCAAGATGAGGAATGATACCGGAGTGTACCACTTTTTAAATTCTGAAATGAGCTTCTCATTTGGAAACCAAATATTCTAATAAATAAATTTAGTTTTAGTTCATACTATACCATTACATCAATGGTGCCCCTTTGCTTACTAGCCACTGAGGAAAGATTCTCTGTACAGCGTTTGCGGATATTACAAATCTGATGACTTTGTTCCAACAAACTTCCATGGAGCAACCACCAATTCATACGGCAACTTTTGGCACTGCCGGGAATGTCCGACAGCGCCATTAGAAAATCCTCATCTATATTCTAAATGAATCAGTAATCAAGCTGTGAGACCAAACATGATGGTTAATTAGCACACATGAGGATGCAGCAAAATACAATATCTTCAATAAAACAATGAATGACCATAACTTGAGAGAAAGCAGATGAATTGAGTTATTTCGTAGGTTAAAACATTTTACACTTCAACCATCACCTTCAACCAGAAACCTATTCAAACCACACCACATTTAAAATCCTTAAACTAATTGGACAGGTGCAGCGATATTCCCAGTTTATCTCTGCTATGGCTGCACACACTGCTCTGAGGCACTGAGGCCACTCTAATTGGTGCTCTCGTGTTTGATATCAGACAACCAATATTGAAACAGACAGGGTTCATTATCAGTTTTACTCTTTGACTAAAAAGATCTTTCTTTCAAGAAGGTAGTCAATAAAGCCTTGAAAGTCATAGTAGGTTACCGGTATATCAATGATCAACTGGAGGGAGGATAAGAGTTGAATATTTTTCAGAGTGGATATTATATCACCTTCAGTTGAAAATGAAGAGATTGCATCAAAAAATCAACTGCAAACATAAGAATCATTGTCTTTGTGGATCTGGGATTTGACCAATGATTGTAAGTATAACAAGCTATTAAAACATGACTGGACAAAGTTCATGCTTATGATCTGCTACAACTGAATAACCAGTACTCTAAAAATCTGAGTTAGGTGCAAGAGTGTGATACCTCAAATGAATCATACCCAGCAAATTTCCACAGCGCCTGGTGATGGGGAACAGCTGACAGAGGACATCTACATACTCAAGTCTTTGCTGTTGCTCTGAGTCAAAGCAGCATTTATTTCGGTCATGAGGGGTAAATTTAGGGTTGTTCAGGTTGGAGGGAGAAGGGTCTAAGCCAAAGTGCTTTTCCTAAGCAAATCCCGTCGAGAGAGCCATTGTGAGATACAAAAACATAGTCAGGTTTTTATTTACTCAATTAGTTTTGGTGTAAACAAGTGCATCCCTTCACAAGGCTGTCTACCTCACAGTCTGTGGAACTGAAAACTGAGGCAAAAAGGGGCATCAGATCTTGCAGCTTGTCCTGATGCAAAGAATTCAATGATGAGTTAAGAAGGCTGAGCTGGACTGGGTATGATTTCAGAAGAATAGGGAAATTGGTACGGTTGAACAAAGTTTTAACTGCGGGGCAAGCTACACATTTCACAGTGCTCTGTGCCAGGTTGGTTCATGAAAGTACAGTGGAGACAAGACCACATGGATGACGAAGAGGTGGGTACAGATGGGCCACCCAAGGCCCCATACTCCATGGAACCAGATGGTTGCACACCCACTGTACCTGAAAGGAAAGGAGGCGATGGGGCAGTTTGTACATGCAGCTGACATTACATCATGTCAAAATTATTTGTTAGTTAGGAACATTTTACATGTGTTGGTGACTTACTGCACAACTGCTCAATTGTTGCCCACTGCTCTGACTTCTTCCATGTCTGTGCCAGGTCCTCATTGGAGGTTTTAACTGCATCTAGTAGGAGACCAATGCTGTCCTGAGAAGCAAACAGATCAATAACCATCAAACCAGAGCAAATACAATGTTGCAACTGCTGTACATATTATGAAAAATGTCTTGTTTTCTGTAAGACACATTGAATGATATACCACATGTTGTTTTTGCTCAATAAGGACCAAGGGCCATTTCAAAATGAAGACATCATTGCAAAGATCACTTCCAGATTAGAGAAAAATGTGCTCTTTACAGAATTTAGAGCCACAAACAAACCATCTGTGCCTGGATGACACATGTGGCTTTGAGGAGACATGTCAACCCACCCTCAGAGGCATGACTTCATTGGTAACAAGGAAGAGGAGCAGATGGAAGTCTGACATGATATCCAGAAAAACTGTAGTTGAACACTGCGACAGGTACGTGGCTAAACTGTGGAAATTCTGTGGACAAAAAGGAAACAGTGAGCACAGTCTCAACATGTTTGCCTCTTTCTCATTTCAGTTCTGAGACAACTTCTGTCATACTCAGTTCTGAGACAACTTCTGTCATACTCATCTGTCATCATTTATGTATAATGAGGACGTGTTAAAACAGAACCAAGCTAAAACGGTTTGTCAAAACAAGAAATGTGAGATGCATTTTATCCTGAATTGTACAAAAGGATCACTGTTGATCCAACAAAAGGATGAAAAAGGTGAGTATAAAATGGACAATATTTCTCCAAAAGCCATCAAAAAGATCAGATTAAGACAAGTTGAAGTTAGTTACTTGTGTTTCTCCAAGGATGTCACGATTCTCAATAGGGAAGCGTTGTGTGGAGGAAAATGTATACTGAGGATCCTTTGGGAAAGTTGTGGTTATCTATGCAAGTAAGACAATGTAGATTGGTTAATATTAGGCCATTTAATATGGTAAAATATTGAAAGACACGACATAAAAAGTGTCAATTTCTGTCTTGCTTACATCAATAATAAGGTACTCTACAGGGAGAGGTCTGGCTAGAAATGTGACGTCATTTCCAAATTTGTCTGTGTCCTGATGGATGGAAAGCCAGCGGTGAGAACAGAATATGAAAACATCTTGAACAAGGTGAAGTATCACTGCGCTAAGAATAGTTGTATGTCAACATGTGATGACTCATTACCTTGAAGAAAACATCAGGTACGTACTGCTCAGGGCTGGACTCTTTAACATAGCCCAACTCAGGGGCATCTTTACATGGGAGGAGACATTCATCTCGCACCAGGGCCATGCACTGGTTGGACACCTGATAACCTTCGAAGTGCACCTGGTTATCTGGACCACCTTCAAGTAGAGAATTAAATTCAACATTGCCTGTGCATTGTATTGCAGAGGGACTAGTTTGTTTTTCACTGCTCTGCGTCCTGTTGTACTATTTCCAATACACAACTGTCAAATGGGAAAGAACAACTATGACTAATTCCACTGACCATAAGGCTTGGTTTAGACATAAAGGCACAGTTAGTTACCTGTTGCAACCACAGTCACAAATTTGGAACCAAAATGGCCATCTCTGGAGAGCCTGCATGGATTAGAATGTAGGTTCTGGAAGAATCCAGCTGTGATGCACTCCTCTGCACTCAAGTAGTATGACTCCTGACAGGGGCAAGGAAATTGTGTCAAGGTCTGTATGTCTTCAGAGAGAGACATACAGACCTGCCTTAAATTAGATGCATCCTTACGTTGTTTCTGCTGTAGCGAACAGTGCCTATCCTTGTATCCTCAGAGATCAAGTCAGTGAATATCCATCCCACCTATAAACCAATTATAGGAGAACAGTCGGGATAAATCACATACTACGCATCATTATTTCATGCTATACTGAAATGTTTTTGTATATCTCTTTGACAAAACATTTTTCATGTAAAATGGGGGCGTGACACATTTGTTGTGTGTAACATCTGGAATCTGTTGATGCCACTTTTTTTTAAGACTGTGGAATTCTGGGAATGCCAGCTTAGCCAGAACAGATGTACAAGATATGGCATGGATCAAGAAGTTGGAATAGTCATCTTGAAAGCAGATTGGTTCACTTCCTGCTATGCCACCCCTAAAAACAGCGGCAAATGTAAAGAGTAAAAAATTTCTGAAAAAGTACGAGACGCAAGTAAAAGTAAAAAGAATGAGACGCTGATTTCTCCCTGACTGCTCCTTGGCAAATAACATAAATGAGAGCAGCTTGAACTTTACCTCAGGTACTAAATAAGCACCAGAATCAAGACAAAAAATTTGAGTGGTCATTGGTTGGTCAGTGATCCATAGGCTCTTCCAATTTGTTTACTACAATAGTTGGGTCAGTCTCTGAACATTTGGATTTTCACATATAGGCCACAATTGATCACAATTGCATGCCTCCTGCCTTCAACTGCACTGGCAGTGGTTCTCACTCTACAGTGGAGCAAAACACATGATGTGGCAACATGGGTATGGAATTTAAATTCAACCTTGCACAGGCCAAGTTTGGCTGCTATTTCATCCACAGCGGTAGCTTTAGGATCCTCCAGCAATTCCAGGCTGTTCTGGGTAGCATTCTGAAAAACAGAGGGGTTAAAATACAAATTAAAGTACCGTATTTTCCGCACCACAAGGCGCACTTTAAAGTCAACATTTTTCTCAGAAATCGACGGTGCGCCTTTTAACACGGCGCGCCTAATGTGTGTACAGAGGTTCAAAATCTGTAAAAATGATGCTAACACGATTGTAATAAGCGCTCCGCTTGATTGACTGCCAGACCGATTCCTGTCGTTAAGAGGACGTAATACACACACTGCGTACACTGGCAGCGATCAACCAGTGAAGAGAACATTACGTTAAGTTACGTGTGGTACATACGCTTACCTCCGGCATGGCCCTGGTAGGTGTACTGTAGTACCGGTAAGCTGCAAACCACATGTGTTTGACCACGGACCCACAACAGTGGCTCTCGTGAGGACAAATGAATTCCGAGCTAGCCATTATCCCAGGAAGATTAATAAAACAACTCTGACCGCTAGACATTGGCGTTAACGGGGTGCAAAATGTGAAGTTGCGAGCGTCATGGGAGTGATGTATGAGAGGAAGCGAGCACAGCTTTACCAAGACTGGGAGGCAGTGACGTGCCAGATACGCCACCATCTGTGAGTGGATTGCGGATGCCTGGGCCGAGGTATCTGCTACAATTGTTGTCCGAACGTTCGCGAGAGCCAGCGTCATTGATGAACAGCCACTCGGCAACGACACGGGCTCCAGTGGTGACGAGAGGGAACCCAGCGTGTTTAACGATGACACCGCAGATACCGAAGATAGAGATTTTGATGGTTTTGATGCCGAAGAATAGAATAAAATAAAAGTAAGATAAAATAAAACAAATAATGTGAGTGTATCTTTAAATACGTAGGAAAATAAAGTTGAACCAAACTCATGTTTCGCTTCCGTTAGCTTGTGTTAGCCTGCGCTAGATGACACGTTGCGCTTTATGTATGAATGAAGTACAAAAACATTGAGACTGCGCCTTTAAATGTGGTGCGCCTTATGGTGCGCGGAATACGGTAAATGAAAAGAAGCTGAGCTTCTGAGCACATTAACGGTGGTAAATCAAGAGAAAAGTCCTTAAGAAACCAGCTAACTATTAAACAATGTAACAATGTCAAGTTCATGTGACTATGACGCAAAATGACTGGCGAGATGACCGACATAAAAGGAAAAATGGATCATTTAAATTACATAGAGGTATTGTACATTACAGCGGTATTGTATTTGATGAACGGGCAAGATGAGAGGTGTGAAATCAATGAGAATACAGTAATGAAGAGTTCCCACAATAGACTCACTTGTGGTGGCTCATAGATGGCTGTCACCTCAGCTCTGATGCCAAGAGGAATATCTGTGTGCTCAGTGTACCGGCCATATAGGTAACCCATTCTCTGACTGCCTGTCTTCCTCCAAAAATCCAGGAAGCGGTCAGCGATGGTGTGGTTCTCAAACATGATGTTGTCCACATGTCTGTATTTCTGAGACAATTGAAAAACAAGCAAACCTGAAATCATTATATTTACAGTATTGCTGACACTGCAAGCCTCTGGTTGTTACATACGGAAATGGATGAGACAAGACCAGTCTCATACATGCAAGGCGTGTGTGCTCATACCTGTCTATTTAATGTGATGGCACTGGGCTGGCACTTTGTGCAGATCCCCTCTGGCCACGGAGGATGGCCCTCACAGCCTGCTTTGATCTTACAGGTGATATTCTCCAGGGCTGCAAATTTTCCTCTACAAGAGACAGAAATGGGAATATTCAGTCACAAACTGAAACGTGAGCAGTGAGGCAATGAAATGATTCTGGTTATTTCTTACTTATCAGCACCACCCGTTAGCTTGCGAAGGTAGGCATGGAAAGACATATGCTTGACTGGTGGGTCGAGGTGATTGAGGTAATCTTCATCGAAAGGCTACAAAGAGAGGGAATTCATTAGACCTACTCCATATGAAAGTAATGTCTGTAATAGGTATTATCTTACCTCTAAAGGTACGCAGTGTACACATTTTCCTAGGGCACCATGCCGACATCTGAAAAACAATGCATCATTGAGAGGTAGCAATCACCATCTTCTTGCTGTTATATTCCAACTATATTGCATGAAATTGATGTAATAAAATCAGTTTTCCTCAAACTAGGAAAACTGAATCACACTTTCCCCAGGCAGGAGGATGCAAAAAAGTTTGGACTAGCTACATTTGTTATGATTGTTTTTGACAGCCACTGTTGAGGGTTAAATCACTATATTTCTTCAAAATGCAACTTCTTCACTGATTTCCCACTGTGGTGTGTTTTTTCAATTTCGGTGTGGCCACCAATGGTGTCAACCCAGCATGGGGTTGCTGAGCAAAATGGGACTGTGTTATTGTTTTGTTTGGGCATGAATCTATCATATAATTGTGTCTTACCCGATGGAGCTTCGGGTAAATACAGTGAGGAAAAGAAGTATTTGAACACCCTGTGACTTTGTGAGTTCTCCCACCTAGAAATCATGGAGGGGTCTGAAATTTTCATCTGAGGTGCATGTCCACAGTGAGAGACATAATCTAAAAAAAATTATCTGGAAATCACAATGTATGATTTTTGAACAATTTATTTGTGTGTTATTGTTGCAAATAAGTATTTGAACACCTGCCAATGAGCAACAATTCTGGCCCTCAAAGACCTGTTAGTCCGCCTCTGAAAGGTCCACCTCCACTCCACTTATTATTCTAAATTAGAAGCACATGTTTGAGGTCATTAGCTGCATAAAGACACCTGTCTACCCCACACAATCAGTAGGACTCCAACTACTAACATGGCGAAGACCAAAGAGCTATCCAAAGACACCAGAGACAAAATTGTAGACCTCCATAAGGCTGGAAAGGGATACGGGACAATTGCCAAGCAGCTTGGTGAAAAAAGATCAACTGTTGGAGCAATTATCAGAAAGTGGAAGAAGCGAAACATGACTGTCAATCTCCCTCGGACTGGGGCTCCATGCAAGATCTCACCTCGTGGCGTATCAATGATCCTAAGAAAGGTGAGGAATCAGCCCAGAACTACACGGGAGGAGCTGGTCAATGACCTGAAGAGAGCTGGCACCACTGTTTCCAAGGCTACTGTG